>CAKNWU010047979.1:0-12935 GCA_932072015.1 Andricus quercustozae
CCCCACTCAAAAAATGACTCTAAACGGGCTACGTAGTTTATGGACGAGCCCTTATGATTGATAGATTGATAGTCATAGAAATTAAAATTGAGAAAATCTTGTAAAACGGAAATTTATTTTTTTAATTGGGACAGTGTTTAAGGAATGAATTTCTTCGGGATATGAATTTAAATTAGTAAAATAAAGCGGATTAGAGACTTGACTGCTGTCATAGCTGCTTATTTCCTCTTGCTTCGTGCAAGAAGGTAATTTGAAATAATGAAATAAAGATAGGTGGGCGATTGATGTAGGCAGGTTCATCTTCTATTAATTTTTCTTAATCTTAAATGCCTTCCGATTGATAGGCACTTATTCCTAGGATCCTTCTTTACGTATTGCTGAATAATTTCATTTTACTTAACCTTTCAGAGCTCGCGTCGGTGGCAGATTGGCCGCCTTTTTAGAAAAATGCTCGCCATTTGAAAAATCGGGTTATTCGACAGTTTCCCCTTTCAGGTATGCTGTCTTTATATAATAAGACGTCAGATTTTGAAAAAAAATTCTTTGTAAATTTTTATTCCTATGCTTGGAATTTAGTTTTCAAATATATTTATTATCTTGAATCGTATGCGAGATGTTTCTGCACTTACTTCCACTTGATACATAAAAAAAGCTAGTAAAATCAAAAAAACTTCTCCGAAAACTAAGGCCTTGCCAAATAGCCTCCTTGCGAGCGCCACTGTCACTTCACGAGAGGCGAGCGCTGGAGGATTAAAAACCTAATTGAATAATTACGTAATGTTTAATATTTGCTTTAAAAAATTTTACTTTCTACCCATTTTTATCGTTTTCAATTAATTATATATTGGTAAGATGTGATATATTCCACTGCTTAATCCATTTCCATGATGTAATAGATATTTTAAACTAATACATCTACGTCAAAAAATCGCCGAGCTTAAATTTTACTTAATCCATGAAACAACTTTTTCGACCCGACCTCTTATTCAATAATTTGATTTTCCAAAATTCATGTTTCTTTCAAAATTCATCAGTGAACATAATGCAGGCATTTAAATCCATTTCCATGATGTCATAGATATTTTAAACTAATACATCTGCGTCAAAAAATCACCGAGCTTTAATTTTACTTAATCCATGAAACAACTTTTTCGACCCGACCTCTTATTGAATAACTTCATTTTCCAAAATTCATGTTTCTTTCAAAATTCATCAGTGAACGTAATGCAGGCATTTAAATAATGGCAGTCTCAGCCCTTAAAAATGCATAGAGTGATCAAATATAATAGAATATATCACAAATCTTCGTAAAAACAATACCATGCAGGCACCACGGTGCGCCGCGGGGCTCGAGCGCCAGCGTCCTGCACGTACCGGAGTACTAAACGCTTTTTTCATGAAATAAAAATTTGAATTCCAGTTTCTAATCTGCATATTCTTATAGAAAAAAACCTATGCTTTCTTTTAAGACAAAAAAAAACAACAAAAAAAACCTGTCTCACTTCGAAAAAAAGTCAAATTTATTTTTGACCTGCATTTTTGAAGGTCAAATATTTATTTTTTGAAAAAATTCGTATGACCAATCGAAAGAGCGTGAAAAATCCTATCGGAACTGTAGTAGACAAAAAATTTTATATCGCTATTAGAAGAGTTAAAAATCGCCGAAATAGACGATATCCACGAAAATCCCAAAACTTTCACCCCCTCCCCCTCGGTCAATACTCATCCGAATGACAAAATTTTTTCCCCATAAAGTACTATCCAATAGCACAACGCTTTGCCTAAGTTTAACTTAGATCGGATTTAGATATATGTATACATAAATTTAAACACAACTTTTCACGACTCAGTAAATATTATGTTTTGAATTAAATAAATTGAAAAATTTACTGAATTAAATGTTTTCCTTTTTATTAAAAATATTACCTAAATATGAATACGAAAATTAATAAGGTCCTGAACAGGGCCGAGTCAGGCACCTACTTAGGATAGCCTGATCAGGTATGGCGATTCATTTCATATCAGATCCTGATAAGGTTCCCTGATTGTGGCCACATTCTGCCTGATCCACACCCAATCCGCCCCTTATCGAAATTTCTGCACGGGTGGTTCAATATTATGCGAACTATATTTGGCAAGGATGGACAAGTGTCTAAGAATATCCCTTTACGACGAAGAAAGTTTGGATCTCGGGACAGTGAGGGTGCGTGGGTTAGCGTTCGACGATGATAAGGTTGTTATGCCAAAGTCAATAGATGACTTGCAAAAAAATTTTGAGCAAACTGAATACAAGCATGAAGAACATGGGCCTAAAAATTAACGTAAATAAAACAAAAATTATGGTGTTTGATGGAAAGGTTGAGAAAACAATATGCAACATTGTCCTGAACGATGAGAGAATAAAACAAGTTGATAAGTACCTTGGTAGTCTATTCACTAATGATACGGAAAGATAGATGGAGAGCTAGATAGGCGTATAAACGTCGTTAAGAAGGTTATCGGTAGAGCAGGATCCATTATCAGAAGTAAATAGGGCCGAATTTAGGGTTGTGGGGGTCGTAGAGCCGACTAAAATGTAGGGGCCTTTTGTAATTCCTTCCTGGGTTCTTAAAAAAAAAAAAGGTTATCGAAGTAGGAGCCGCTGCAGAAGTGTGTACATGTCGCAGCAATTTTGATTTGCCGACTAGACTAGTTACATTTGTGGGGGCCCTGGGGCCATGGTCCCACTGGCCCCGCAGTGAATTGGGCGCTGGAAGTAATCATACATCAGATAAAGCCAAATGAACAATATACATATAATTCTATACATACAGCCACTGTTCTTTACGGCAGTGAGACCTGGACCTACCAAGAAAAGAATTAAAGTAATATTAACGCGATTGGCATGAAATTCCCGTGCAATATGTGCGGTAAAATGCTAATTAACAAAGTCACTTGAGAGAATGAAAGATGAACAACTGACGAAACAAGTATATCAAGGTAAAGTAAATGGCAGCGTACCCGAGGCAGACCAAGGAAAGAATAGTTAGAATGTGAGAATGAGACCCTAATTCGAAGAGATATTAGAAGCCATAGAAATGCATGATGAAGAGTGTCAGTAGAGAGAATGACGCCTGAAAGAAAAGACCTTGGATACTAATGAGCCCGAGTGAGGAGCTTTAAGTTTTGACTTTGTGAAGTTCTTTGCCTGGGGTGATTGCTAGAGAGATTAATCAGCGACCTGGGTCGGAGAAGTATTGCAGAACTATCATGTTATTTAAATAACCAACATGGAAATTCTAAACAAATCTAAGAATCTATACCCCCCTCCACACGTACAATCCCCTTCCTCACTTTTCTCATATGAACTACATGATCAAACCAAGTGAGTCACGCTTACTCCGAAAGGAATATGGCTTAATGGTATAATAATAATAATCACCAAATTCTCAGAAAAATTGGGGCTTTCCAATTATCTGAGAAGAATAAGATCCAGGCGACCAATATGCTGGCCGTTTCTATACTTCTCTACACGTTTGGCGCAGTCAAATGGAATGTCGATGAGTTGAAGCAACTTGACCGAAGCACATGCAAGATGATGAAAATCCATCGAAGCCATCATCCTAGATCTTCCGTACCTCGAATATACCTCCCTTAAGATAAAGGGGGGTGAGGTTTGCTGAGCTTGTAGTATCTTCTTCGAAGAACGGTTCTAGCTACAGTCTTCTCAGTTCTAAATAGCACATTTCGACGTGCAGTCGTCAATGCTGCGGCGTTTCTATACCGTGCCGTAGATAGGGCCGCAGAGGAGCTTGGTCTGCCATTTTATTCTAGTGACACTATACATGGCCTAGCATTACAAACACCTTTGGTGCTAAAAAGTCGTGTTCAGGATGCAGAACATTCGCTTCTACTAAGATAACATGCTAACAAGCTCCTTCATGGTAAATTCTATGGCATTATACGTGGACAAGAGCTCTCGATGGTTCTGTCCAACATATTCCTCCACTCTGCTGGATTGAGACAGGAGACTGACGGTTCTCTTTTTGCCTGTCAAGGGGGCGTTATAGAACCCTAGATTACCGCGAGCGCATAATCAATGTACCATTAGGGAATACCAAATGCCGAGCGTGTAATCAAGAGCTAGCAACTCTTGGACATGCTCTGAGTGGATACGCAAAGTATGCATTCTACAGGGAGATAGAGAGACACAATGCGACTCTAAAAGTGTTATATTACCATCTTTGGCACTTCTATGGTGTTTATCTAATGCCCGTCTTGCCATACGCCTCTGGGGAACTCAAGTCCGTTGTGGAGAATGATCAGTGTAAGATCTGCAGGAATTTCTCTTTCTCCACCATTCCTCGTATCAGTGCTCCAAAGAGTTATATTGTCCTATAAGATCTGAAGACGAAGATCATTTACGTGATTGAATTCTCAGCACCAGCCGATGGTAATATCACGACAAGTGAGGCAGAAAAACGAGCGAAATATCAAGCACTTCATTTCGAGCTGAACAGGCTGTACCAAGGCTACAAAGTTCATCTTGTAGTTCTCATAATCGGTGCCGGATGCGAAAGGCTGTTCTTCTGGGATCACTTCATCTCTCCCAGAGGTGAAACCTTCATCTTAAACTGTGCCGTCTGCCGCATAAGGTCACTCGCGGCTAGTGTTGTGCGAAGTCTCTGGTATAACTTTCCCGCGTCAAGAAACCATGATCGTAGCTTCCAGAGCCTTCAACTTCTTATCCCTACCAAATGTGTTCTCGCGCTGGCCTCGCGGTAGGGATTGAGCTTTTCTCTCATGAATTTTACAGCAATGTTGGCTGTAGGATTGCTACTGACAGGGTTTCTCATGTCAGACAGGCAGAGCACGAAGAAGAAAGTGACTAAGAGGAGCACTAAAAACCCATAAATCCATGCAAAAGTTTTTAAGTATATATCGTCGCTGGTCGCTTCCCGAGGATCGTCGGTACAACGGCTTGGGATGGCAGCATGCAAGATGTTTGTGGCGAGCTACGTGATGGACAGGTAGATCTCACCGGGATACCCGAAACGAGTACTGTCAAACCAGAAAATCGGCAAGAAGTGGTTAACAGCAGGATAACAGCTGCGCCTGCGGAAGATGTTTCGGTTGGGAGCCACCAGCTTACCACTTCCACGGGAATGCCACGGCAGCGCATCAATTTTCAAACCCATCATGATGAGTGCTTGATACGCTGCCAATTTTCATGCGAGATGCGAGCAATTACAACTTTTCCTGATGGGATGGCCTTTCGCCAGAAATTTGTAGTGAATTTCCTGGAAATTAGGACAGTAACTCAAGATGATCTTAAACAATGAACACGTCAGATAATAGACGTGAACCTCCTTCCTAGAAGAACCATCGACCGAATAAGATCTGAGGTAGAGAATGCATTTCGCTAACTAAACAACATCTTGCTGATCAATTAAGATCCATGGGGCGGCGCCACCTTCTATCCGAGGTCGAAATAAGTAACATCGAAAAACAGATGCGACAACAACTAGAGGCACCTGTAGCGCACAAACGCAGATGCGGTGGTCGAGGAGGTTCATGTACCCGTGGCACGAGATATTATGAACGAGCGGGGGCCAGATCTGGGGCATGTAGCAGGGCGACTGTCCTATAATCAACAGTCGTTACGAGCCACCGCCGGAGCCTGCTCCTGCTGAAATCATTGATGAGCTCAATGAGGCAAGCCTGCGTCTCATGATGTGATTCACTGATGACATCTTACAGTTCGCAGATCAAGAACCATTAATGAGAAACAGTATGACGAAATTTAGAGTTTCCGGTTGGTTCTCAGAGTCTTGTATATTGCGCTGCGGTCTCGTGTGACAGGATGATGAGCGTAAAATTCTGAGTCCGGGCTACTAGCAACCATGCCCCAAGAAAGGTGTCAGACCCTTCTTTCAAGTTTCAACTTTAAGGCGAGATTAGTAAAATAAGAGCAACACTGGGGCGGTTGTACGAATTTCGAAACTGCTATCACAAGAAGGAAAGCCAATAGGACATTGTTGGCAGACAAAAAACGTTTCTATCGCGGACTCGCAGATGGAAAAAAGAGGTTCTGCACCCCGCCCTTGCTGGAGCCCTTCAAAATATCTTGGAGAACCCAGATTACTGGCCCTCTTTTATTACGGAGAGCGTAACGTAGGGGAGACCGGGCTAGTTAGAACACGAGGCTAGTTGGGACAAAGCGAATTTTAAGACTAATATTGAACGCTTCACAGAAAATATTGCCGAATATGTATTTTCAAGAGTGGTGAGTAACTTTTTATTTGGTTGGTTTTTTCGTTAAATCGTCCTCAAATATTTTTTTTATTTTTAAAACTAATATGAACAGAGCATATCATCAGCTGCGAGAATTCGTTGGAGAATTTTACTAACCTCAAATTTTGGAATTTTTTGCACATTTTGTTTACCAAAAATGCGGTCGGGGTAGGTTGGGACAGATTATCGCGGGGCAAGTTGGGACAAATAAACGATTTAACGTATTTAGAGCAGTGCTAGGCATAGGTTGTGGGTTTATGTTATTGCTTAAACTTTTGCTCAAACTTGGAATTTTTCCTGTCTACAACAAAAATCTAGAAAGATGAAATCTGAAAATGATATAAAGTGACTCGATAAGCTTTCTTCGTACTTTAACACAACTGGAAAATTAAAAAAATAAGTCAAATGTCTTTAAAAGTGATTGTTCCAACTTTCTTCCCGTTTAAAAACAACTAAAGATTTTGTAAATTGACATTGTTTTATTCCAACCTGCCCCCAGCATTGTCCCAACAGCAAGTACAGAACGATTCTGAAAAAGTTACTAGAAAGACGCGAAAAATTCTGGAGTCGTAGTTGTCCCAACTAGCCCCGGTCTCCCCTATATGATACCCAAAAAGGTAGATGCTGGTAGTCTTAGTGATTACCCATCAATCACCTGACTCTCGACCCTCTATAAGTGTCTCGCGGCTATGATTTCTGACTTCGTCTATAAATATTGTTAGGAGAACAATCTCCTCTCCGAAGAACAAAAAGGTTGCTGTCGAGGCTTCCGTGGTTGCAAGGACCAATTTACGATAGACAGTGTGGTTGTGTTGCATGCGAAACACCACCAACGCAATTTGCATATGGCCTCCATTGACTACCAACAGGCGGTTCCCTCAATACGCCACGGTTATTTACTTGAGTTCCTTAAGACATATAAGACCTGTCCTTGCGTCATCTAATTTCTCGATCACGCTATGCACACATGGTGCACAGGGATTAGATGTTTTAGTCGTGGGGTGATTAGGGATACCCGGTCCTTGTTCATTAAACGAGGGATCTTCCAAGGCGACTCTTTCAGCCCACTATGCTTTTCTTTAACATTGAACCCACTAAGTTGAACAATCAAAAACACGTCCTGTGGATTCAGAATTGAGGTGAAAGTGTCAGAGTCTCAATTCACTTCTCCTCCTGTACATAGACGACATAAAGGCTTATGCAAGCTTAGAGTAGAAACTGAACAGCCTACTTAACATCTTGCTGCAGTCCTCCACTGACATCAGGATGTCTCTGGGGTTAGACAAGTGCAGAAAGCTGCATTCGTCCCGTGGAGAGATAAATGCTCAACTGATAATGGACGTCCGCTCTCTGATTGAGGCGATGACCACCTTAGTCTTATTCCGGGGTCTGGCATCAGTGCGAAGAACATCCTAAAGGCAATTAACACCTATGCTATTCCTCTCCTAACATACTCCTTTGATTTGGTCACCTGGTCCATTACTGACCACGTGAGGCTTAAAAGAATCATCTGCGAGAAAATGTCTGAGCACCGAATGCACCATGACAGGACAGCTGTAGAGAGAATAGTTCTGCCACACAAGCTTGGATGCAAAGGGATCTTAGATGTTCGTCGATTGCGTGGCTCTCAGGTTACGCAATTGTGCGAATATTTCCAAAACAGGACTAACATTTCACTCTACGACTACATCTGTAGAGTTGACCTGTATACCCCCTTAAAACCGGCAGCTGTTGTTTTCCAGAACATCGGACATCTCAACGCTGAACAGCTAGCTGCTCAATGGCGAGGTAAACAGCTGCAGAAACAACACCTTCAAACATTAGATCTTCCTTGCTTCGGTAGTGATGCTTCAAACCTGCTTGCCTCACAAGAATACTCGCGCAAACATAATGATGTTGCCGGGATCATTCACCAACAAGTTGCTCTGAATACTGTCTTACGAGAGAGATTTGAACCTTATTACAAATATAGCCCAGTTATAGTACTAGAGAACGAACACCATCTCAAGAACTGGGACAGGACTATTCTGACTAACCACCTAATTAGACACAATCGTCCAGATGCCATCTGGTTAGATAAACGTGCTCAACTCGTTAGAATAATAGAAATAAGTGTTTCCCTTGACAATAACAATAGATTCCGATATACTGACAGGATCCAGAAATATTCGTAGCTGAAGCAGGAGATACGATATTGGTCGTGAACAAGATCACCATCCACCCGGTCGTCATCTCCACCACTGGGAACGGTCATGCGAGGTGCGTACAAATTTTGGAAGAGCTGGGAGCTCGAAAATCGCTACATCTAATTCAGAAGACATTAGTGCTGAACACGTGCCGCATCGTCCGGAGTTTTCTGGGCGTGAACAATGACAGCGGCCAAAATCGCCTTCTATGGCCATCCCGCGTACACGGCAGATGACTGATAATCAAATTTTTTTATTTTGACTTTTTTTGTATACATGTATATCCGTGTGCGTGTGCGAAGTTGTGTTTGTCTCTCGCGACAAACAGTAAACAGTGGAACATCAACTGTGTCTGTTGAGGATGGTTTAGCTAGTGTTAGCAATTGGCAGCTAACCACCTTAACAGAAATACCGTGGGAGAGTATCAAGTTGGACACCACAATGAAAGAGGATTTGGTGCGTCTCTATCATGAAACTGCAAAGTTTTAAACCAAAATCAAAAAAGGATACAGCTTCAGGACGAAGTTTGCTGCAAAGTATCCTCATGTGAAAGAAATCGGACTAAGAGATCTTATCGCTAAGGCTAAGGACATCAGAAAGATGCACCGCAAGATCAAGCAGTAGAAATTAACGTTTTTGCGCAACGTAATGATGATCCAGCACCACCACAGCCTCCAAAGGCAAATGGCGTAGTTCAATCAGAGGCAGAAGCAAAAGTTTAGCAACCAAGAAGGCGATTAGAATGGACATATCATGTGAACAGAGATGTTGTGTGCCTTTATTTTTTGGCAGAGAAAAGTGGGGAAAGTTTAGGTAGAGAGCACCATAGAGTCTTCTTACTTAAATACCTAGAGCTAGTCACGAGAATTAGTGATCAGAATCTAGCAGACGAATATCGCTCAATATCTGTAAACAGTTTTATTCCGGCTGTTAAAATCGCTGCATTCAAAATGGAAGTGGTACAGCAGCTTTCTATTGATGAACTCCCTTCGGAAGATGAGGACAACGAAGACCTGATTGTAGCTGAAGGCTACAATCCACTAAATTCGCATTCAGACATTAATAACGTTGTTGTAAGCAGCGAAACCATACGAAAGCTACAGCACCTTGAAAGGAATTTTGGCCATGCTTTATTAGAGTTACGACATGTAGAACCAATACGAAGGCATTCTCAGACCAAGATGAACATAAAAAACGATCTGCGTAGACTAAGAGAACGCCTCAACAGCAAGGTTTTACCTATGCATTTAAACGCAACACTAACTACGTTAGATGTGCAAACTCTTGTGTATTGTGCTGCTGTGGCAACCGTAAGGACGTTGGGCCACAGAAGTAGGCCTACAAATGCAGTCTTTGCCCCACGAAGGGATCGAGATCCACCATGGAAGATCAAGTTGCATATGGATGTCAGCAAATTGAGGTGCCAATTGAGTCGATTGACTCAATATAAGAAAGGAAATTGAAACAGAAAGCTGATACACCATGTTACTAAAATCATCACCATCGGTATATCGAGATATTGATACCAGCAATATTGGATGAGATTATAGACTCCCAAAGACGGAGACTTGAAGTTCTTACTGCCAGATTACGACGGTACGAAAAAATTATTGCAAAAAGGCAACAAAATCGAACCTTTCAGGGAGATCCAAGAAGGTTCCGTCATGAACTGAGTGTAAAGCAAAATAACCAGCAAGACATCGAAGTCCCTCAGTTGGAACACATAAACTGGTGGCGTGTTTGTGGAAACACGAACAGAATCAATTTAGACGCTGCTTCGTTCCAACTAGAGAAAGCCAGAGCAAGCAATAACCCTGAAATGGATCTGACTCACATCACAGCTTTAGATGTTTCAACGGGTTTAAAAAGGGCAAGTAAGTGGAAAGCTCAGGTCCGGACATAGTGCACAACTTCTGGTACAAGTACCTGACTAGTGTGCATCATGCGTTGGCAAGGTGTTTTCAGAAGATCATCGAATACCCAGACCCGATGCCAGGCTTTGTGATCAAAGGTACTACGTATATATTGCCTGAAAAATCAAACCATCGCAAGGTAGTAAAGGTTTATTGACCATAGACGCTGTTGTAATGACGCAACCTTAAAAACATCAAAGAACCTTGCACATTGCATACATTGACTACGATCAAGCGTTTCCTTCCGTACCACATGGCTATTTGCTTGAAGTCCTGAATATTTACAAAATCTGCCCACGCATCATCGACTTTCTAAGTCGTGCGATAATGCTTTGGTGTGCAATTATCCAGTATTTTGATTATGGACAACCAAAGATAACTAGATCAATACGCATTACAACGACCATCTTTCACGGCGATTCCTTCAGTGCACTATGGTTCTGTTATGCGTTGAAGCCTTTGAGCAAAACACTAAATAGCATGACTCATGCTTTCAGAATATATGATAATGAGGATGGTCATCAAATGACTCATCTTCTATACAGTGATGACCTGAAGCTGTACGCTAGTTTATATCAGAAACTGCAGCAAGTAATCGATGTCAGAAAGCAGTTTCCAATGATATCCACATGGAGTACAGACTAGATAACTGCAGAACAGGGCATTCAAATACAGGAGAAATTGCCCGGAATGGGGGGGGGGGATTTTAGAGGTCCTAGTTCTTGCAGTGACGCCGAAAGCGACAGTTTGAAAGTGTGATTTGTGCCTTTTAGACCCCCGTGGGGTAACAATGTTACAAAAAGTTATCTAGAGAAAAATTCAAAAAGTAAGTAAATTCTTTATTGAAATTTTTTTTTTGTCCAATAATAAAATAAAAGTAGGTTTTGTGTGACGCAAGAGTAAATTATGATTGAAATGTTGTGTTTTCTAGATTTTATAGAAATTTCTCCCCGGAAACATCCATTGAGAGATATTGGTCGTGAAGCAAGGCCTCTCGTGTATGACAGGTAAAAAGAACTGTATATTTGTGATAGAAAATGATAATAATATGAGATTGCAACTAAATTTTTAAATTTTAAAGTTCATATTTTTCTTATATTATAGAAATTTGAATTTAAGAAAACTCAAAATTTTTCTCATATTTGTGAAAAAATGATAATATGAGTCTGCAACTTAATTATTATATAAAAACATTAATATTCTTATTTTATAGAAATTTGGATGAAAAAAGTCAATATTTTTCTTATTTTCCAGAGATGAAAATGGAGACGCGTTCTCGCACTCGAAGTGCTGCAAACACATTGCAATACGTGGTACCATGGACATATTGCAAAACTGTGCCAATATTGCGGACACTAAAATAAGAATTGTATATCCGAAAATTGAATAAATCAATCGTTTTTTTATGGATTTCCTCGTGTTTTTTTTTACATTTTCACCCCATTTTATACATACTGCATGATTTTGTGTCAAGGAATAATTTTACACGTTTTGCAATTTTTCGCAATTTTCACATAATGAAATAAGTATAGTTTTTAAATCCGATAATTTTGTCACCTATATTATCTGCAAGTGTGACTCTTGAAGTTTTAAAGTCACTACATTTAAGCACTTTTATCTTCATTTGACTCAGAATTTCATGATTTTGAAAACAAAATATTCCAAGATTTTGTGATCAAATTTTTACATTCTCATCAGAGAAGGTATTAGATTTGTGTAAAATTTGACCCCCCCCCCTCCCCGGTTTTTGTCAAATGTCCACGTTTTGAGACCCCCTGAATCCAAAAAACAGGTTTTTAACAATGTGTCTGTCTGTCTGTATGTGGGTATGTGGGTATGTGGGTATGTAGATTTTTAGTTTGTTAGCGCGATAACTTTCGAAAGAATTGACAGATTGGATTGGGCTTTGGAACACTCTTTAAGTGTCCTAAAATGAAGGTCAAGTTCGTTAGCCAGTCATTTTGGATCAAAATTCAAAATGTGAGCACATTTTGAAAATTTTTCAGAACACTTTTTTTATTATTTAAAAATGTTATGGATGGATAATAATATTACTCAAAAAGGAGAACAAAATATCCTAATTACTTTTTTGATAGAAGAAAAATTACCAAAGTTATAGCATTTACAAAATTCGAAAAAACAAACTAAAATGAACATTTTAAGCCAAAAAACGCACGATATAAAAAAAAGTCAAGAGGCAAAAATCGTTGCTTTTTGAGTACCCTACAATATTGTCATAACAACTTTTTGAATTTTGTGAAAAATCAAAAATTCAAATTTTGATAACACAAAAAAATAATGAAAAATCAAAAATTCCATTTTGCGGTCAAACTATGCAAGATATGAAAAATGATGAAGGAACGAAAATGTTGCATGTAAAAAACATCCACAAATTTGTTATGAATCACTTTTTGATAGGATGTGTAGTTTTTGTTTTATTCGTAAAAAATAGCATTGAAAATACAAAATTCAATTTTTGGAAAAAACCACACAAGAAACAAGATCGTACAAAATTAAGTAAAAAATAAGTATATATATATATGAAATTCTTTAGCCTTTTTTT
>CAKNWU010048067.1:0-12704 GCA_932072015.1 Andricus quercustozae
AGAATAATAGTAGTGACTTATCGTGATATTTCACTGGGGTTCCTCCTTTGTCTTCAAAGCTTCTTCTTAGTTTTGATTGGGAATCAAATAAAAAAAAAAAACGAAAAAAAGGGAATTTATACAAAAAGAACCATTTTTGATATAGTCAAAATTTACTTTATTATTTAAAAAGTTTAGAGTTAGAACCGACAACTTCTTCAAATCGTTTGAACTTAACTCTGTTTACTCTGTTAATAATTACATGACTTCCAGGGCGGTGCTCATTGTACAATCAGTGTTCAAAAGGTTTGAAGTGTTGCCCGATTGGATCAGGCTTAAAACGTATAAACGCATGCGGTAAGTTAAGCCATTGTACATTCAAGAAAAAATATTGTTCAATATTATATAAAATTGTCAAAAAAAGCTCAGAAAATAGATTTTAGAACAATAGTCTAGGAGCCAGGGGGGGGGGGGGGGGTGTCGTGGCCGATAGGGTTAACGGGCTCCACCCAAGTGCTTTTTATGTATTTTGACCCGCTGAACACGAATTTCGAGGGTGGCTTGTCTAAAAATCAAAAGTTAATTAGTTATTAACAATTTAAATGTTTTAACCGCAATAAATAGTTTATTTTCAGACTTACCAACTTTCTATAAACGGCCATACATTCCTTATATTGTCCGTATATTGTCCGCTTGGCACGCGGGTTCGGGCTCGCGCTTCGCTCGCGCCGCTTACGCTGCTCGACTTCCATCAAACATTTTTCAAATATGAAAGAACCTACGTGTTCTGCAAGAGATAAGGAATGTATGGCAGTTTATAGAATGTTGGTAGGTCTAATAATAAACTATTTATAGCGGTTTAAACATTTAAATTGTTAATAACTAATTAACCGTTGATTTTTAGACAAGCCACCCTCGAAATTCGTGTTCAGCGGGTCAAAATACATAAAAAGCACTTGGGTGTAGCCCGTTACCCCTATCGGCCACAACCCCCCCCCCTGGCTCTTAAAATCCTTTAGCTTTGAAGTTAAACAAGTGAGTGAAGCAAAAATGGTAGCTTAATGAATAAATGTTCATGTTAAAGGTTAAAGTGAGTTAATGAACCTGAATATAAGATGTCAGCCAGTTTTATAGCTAATTTTATATTGTTATATTTTAAGTTTCATAGGGTTTAAGAAAAGTGAACTTAGGAGCATATCTTTTTATTGAAAAAATAATAGGACAAATCTGAAAAAACTCATAAAGGTACTTCAAAGATCTTTTAACGAATTTCCGTTAAAAGATTTTAAAAATATAAACAAAATGGTTTTGTATATGTATTTTTTTTAAACGTATGTTATTGTTTTTTTTATGTTATACGTTTAGTCTCGACCTTTTCTTATCTTAAATAGCGAAGCATGGAATGGAAATGAACGTCAAAATAAAAGATGCGATAATTTTTTTGAAACTTTTCTTCACAGTATGGATACTCATCAGTCAAAAAAACATGTGCTAAGTCTGTAAATTACATACAAATAATGTAGAAAATATTTATAAAACAGAATAAATAACAATTGAAATTTTAAGTAAATGAAAGAGATGGGTTGTCTTATAAAAGGAGACCTCAATTTTAAACCTATAGCATAAGCAATAAATATTGATATCTGAAGAAAATGAAAGGTCAATAGAGGAAAAAATAAACATACCTGGTACAAGTTGAAAATCGAAGAATAAGTCAGAGTAAAAATCCAGCAACGACCGAAAAACATGATTTAACACAAATAAATATCGAAAGAAAACAAGTCAAAATATAAATAAGGATGAGTGACTGAAAAACAGAAGGAAATTACAAAAATTCAAACAAGAAAACAGAAATTGATGGAAAGGCCAATAGAGTAGAACGGAACTTTAACGACATAAAAATTAAAATTTTGTAAGAGGTTTGTAAATGTCAGGAAATAAATTATTGTCATATATGAGATAATAGTATTTGATTCTTTGTTGATAAAAAAGTTTTTAACTATTTTTCTGCGAGCTCTATTGTTCTCCAATGATAGAATTTCCAACGTATCCATATTAAATTTATATCGGTATCAATATAGTGTGTAGTAAGAGCAGTATGAGCAGTATGGTCAGGATGACGCCGTATAGGGATGCCGCGTCACACACGTACTTCACCTGTGATAGATGGATAGAAGAGAGGACGATGCTGGAAACGAACATTGGACAGATCAGGCCAGAAGACATCCTCGCCAAAATTTTAGGCAGCAAGGAAAGCTGGGATAAAGTAGCTGCTTAGATTGAGACAGTTTTACGGAAAAATAAGAAGGAAGAGCACCTGGTGTTCCTTAATAATACCACATCAGAGTGACTAACAGCGAGAATCCACCATACCCAACTAAGATGTCGAAGGCCGACGAGGCCGAGCGTGATTTCATCCTGCTGCTGAGGACGATGCGTACATCTTGGTCGGGACATGATGTTGGCAGAATATAGGCAGAACAGAAGAAATAAATGACAAGGAGCTCCTAGCGGGCAAGAAAATGGCACCCCCTGAAGTAATGCGAAAGTGGTTTCCGGGGGGACATCTGCCAAGAAGAAAGGGCGGTGGTTTTTAGTCGGTGGATGGTAGCGTCACTATAATGATCAAATTAAGATCTTTGTGTATATTTATATGTATCAAGATAATTGTAGTGATGATATCAGCATCCCGACACTACCGAGAAGTGCGGACCGTTCACGGTGTGTGGTAGCACATTTTCCACCTTCCCACGTAGAAGAAAAAAAGTATGAGCAGCTTTATCAGGATGGGAACAGAATATCGGAAGTCGGGCTTTCGCCCTTATTTATTTATATTTTTATTTGTTTCCTCTTAATATTTATTTGTGTTAATCATGTTTTTGGCTTTTTGATGGATTGCCGCCCCCTCCCCTATTGACCTTCCGTTTTCTTCACTGTTATCAATATTTATTGTTTGTGATACAGATTTAAAATTGAGAGCCTCCTTTTATAAGACAACACTCCTCTTTCTTTTACTTAAAATTTGAATTTACATTCATTATTTATTCTGTTTTATAAATATTTTCTACATCATTCGTATGTTTTTTACAGACTTAATAAATTATTTTTTGACTGATGAAAGTCCAACCAGTGACCGAAACATTTTAAAAAGAATGATCGCATCTTTTATTTTGACCTTCATTTCCATGACTTGCTTTGCAAAGAGAACGATCCTATTAAAAAAGGCACCCCACTGATTTATTACACTTGTTCTCCAATATAAAAAAATATCGCAATGTACACCAAGAACAAAGCAGCTACATACTCTTTAGAACTTTGAAATAATTACAGATAGTTTGAATAACAACCTCCAATTAAAATCACCTAATCATCTTAACTAGAACTTGAGATAATAGGGTTGTATATTTATGAAAAAAAATATATAATTTTATCAAATTGTGTAAATGATCCAATGGCAATTGATTAAAAAATATTTCGAGTACCTTTATGAATTTTTTCAGATTTTTGCTATTATCTTCTTGATACACAAATTGGATATAGTTTTGAAGCTCGTTAATACATAACACTTTGATCTTTAAAATGATCATTCACTCAATAAGCTACCGTTTTTGCTTCACTCATTTTCTTAACGTCAAAGCCAGGGAACCAGAGGATGAGTATGTCGCCATAATTTTTTGCTGATTTGTCATTTTTCACAAAAGAAAATTATTTTTAAAAACACAAATGTTTTTTTTACATACGCTATATATTTCTAATGTAAAAAATGGAGAAATATTTATTTTAATTTTTGTAAGAAAAAAACTTTTTTAAAATGTTATTAACAGTGTATTGATACCGCTATGCTAGCCTGATATTGATGCAATAACACATATTCAGAAGATGTCCATAGTGTACTCTTATCACTGGAATAGCCTGATGGAATATTGTCGAAGTTTAAAATATAAAGTATGGCTATGTTTAATATGTGTAAAGTTATCGATATATAACGAAAAGCGTACTAAAATATAAATTTATAAGGAAAAACCTTGTTTTTTTCGACTTCTTCCAGACTGTTTGTTCAGAATTACAATAACGTTTCGAAATCGGACCGATTCCTTCATCTGCTTACCTTGTAAATTTCGCAGAATTTAAACAGTTGTTTGAAAGAATTGTTCATATTTTTTCGGAAACAATTATATATAAATATGAAAAAGAAATTATCAAAATCAAAACCTATTCAATAATGCGGTCATATTATTCTTGTAAGTGCACATTTTTGTAAAAAGGTAGACCTGTACGATACAGAAACATGTTAATATTCAAAATGGATTAACTATATATATATATATATAAGGTTTTTATTTATAAATTCCAATTTATTGTTTCCAGGACTTGAATTAAGAATATTTTGCGACCCGAAGTTCTTTTCATACGTACTAAAATATTTACAGCAAATCCGACGACGGATAATTATTAAACGCCTCGTGATAAAAATTATCTGCCGTCGGATAGTTTTAGATTGCAATTGATTGCAGTGTTTTTGTCCAACTTCAAATAAATAATATCTCTGGGATTGACTGTGTTTATATTGAGTAAAAAACGTGTATATGTTTATCTGCTCAAGTACCGTCCGTACTGCCAGCATTTTGCTTAACATGGGGGTGAATGCAGAAAGATAATACCTTCATTCTGTCTCAAGTTTTGAGAGTCCTACATAATATAAAAGAATGGAGAAGATAAGCTTTCAAAGAAGATGTCAAAGTTTTGTATTATATGCTGCGTATTTTGTAACACTGTACTTCTTTCGAAATGACAATCGGAAAAATAAATAATCACAGAAAATTAATATAATCGTAATTATTATTTCATGTAATCATGCAATACAAATATCCCTACTGATTTTACATGAATAAATTCACACTTTAGTTTTAAATAACAAAACCCTGTCAAGTAGTTAAAAATGACTCATTTAAGATAAAAAAATCACTGTCTGATTTATTTAATTATAATTTAACTAAATTTCAGTGAAAAGTCACATATAGGTATGCAGATATTTCTTTTATGATGATTCAATAAAAAAATGACGGATTATTTTATTTTATTGAAAAATGACGGAAAGTATTTTCAATAAAATTACTGTATTTTCTACTGACAAGTAGTTAATTTTCGCTGATTGTAATTGAGAAATCAGCCATCAAATTGTTTCAACAATTAAATTTGTCTTATTCAGAGTTAGAAATTTATGATTGTATAAGGCTTAAGTTTTTTGTACTTTTATGATTGGCCAACCAGAAATAACTATTGCATTCCATGAAAGATGTTAAAAACATACATTTATTTAGCCACTTCTTGGAAGCAAAGTTGTTCCAGATATACCTAAAAATAACGGAAAAAGAACACATGTAATATGTTTATTTAAGGCAAAAATTCTCTAGCTTCAAACGAATATTTAGGATTAGACTGCGTCTAGTCGTCCAAAAAAGTTGAGGGAGTTAGAAAAGGGGATGGACTAGTTGTCCCGAAAATTCGGGACGACTAGCCAAGCTTATGAAAAATATTGGACTAGTCATCATAAATTTCAGGACGACGAGACACTTCGTTAGAATTAATGTGTAAATTGCGAATGAAGATGGTCATTTGCGTCATTTCTGTATAAGTTACAAATGCTAAATGAGTGAACAAGCATACTTTTTAAATAAAGAAAAAGCTGATCTAGGATGAAGATAAGGGTTTGTTTTAACGTAAACTCGTCAGTAGTGCTTATTATCATTCCAGGACACTTTTCCTAAATCGCATTTACGAATGTTTCCAAGTTGTCGACGTCACCTCCTGTAACAAAGACAGAATTAGCATAGTTTTGTTGCGATATTGGGTTACGGTTTCATCGCTTAAAAAGTGAAAGCAAGTGGCGAATGAGATGTTTTTAAAGATGATGTGCAATACGAGTTAATTTAATTTTTCAAGTAGACTACAAGAGTGCAAAGAATAATTTGTGCTCAAGAACCTTAAAGAAGAATGGGTTGAATTTCTTGTCCGTATTTGCCTACATAATTTTGAGAAAAATCCATGTGTATGAAAGCATCCTCATTAGTAAGGTTTTTCTTTAGAGTATTTATAGCATCAAACTGGTGGACAATGTGTCTTTCATGACCAGGAAATTAATATAAATCCTCTTGCAGTTCTACTATGAGTTGACGTAGCTGGACGATCGATGTCTTTTTCAGATATTTTGTTTACTTGACGTGGTGTTTTAGCTTTGGGATTGATGAACTCTCGTTTTTTAGCTATCCACTTTCGGAAATGCAAGAGTTTGCTGTCGTCAAATTCTTTGTAAGCAGGAGTTTTCCTGATACACTTTTGACACTGTCTGGATAAGAGTTTTCACTGTGACGATCACAGCACAAATCACCTAGCAATTTCTGATGGCCATTGTATGATATTATCATCGCTTCATGCAACGCAGACAGCTTTAAATTTATATCAGCGTGAATAATACACTCAGAAGTGTCACGAATTCCTTTTTTCCTGCTCCTAATCTACTGTTACATTCGGCTTTATAAAAATTATGCACAGCAGGGATACATTTTTTTTAAATGTTCTTTTTCGAAGTTATTTTAACACCGCTAAAGATTGAGGTGGCTACGATTTCTTCACTTTTTTATCATTTGAAAGGTCCGGACATTTTCTCTAAAGTTTGTGCTTTTGAATCAAATCACCGGAAACAATTGTCGTAAAAAAAGCTTTATCTTTTCTCGTTTTCTCTGCTGAATAATTGTCTTTGAACTGTTTTTTTTTCTAAATAATTCACCAAACAATGCATTTTTTCATAACATCTTTTCTAGGTTCTGGGGTTTCCACCATTTGACGTAATGTTGTGTTGGGAGATTCGATTTTGTTCTTCTTTTGAATGGGTTGGAATTTTGAATTTTCATAAACTGGTTTTAAGGCAGTTGACAACATGCCTAACATAAAAATTCTGTATTTTTATTATACTGAATAAAAATCAGATTCAGATATTTTTTCGCATTGGGCTAGAATGCGAAAAAAATAGCTAAATCTAATTTCTGTTGAGTGAAATAAAGACTGAATTTTTAGGTTAGGGAGCTAAATCAGCAGCAATTTTTTTTAAAATTGTAATCCTATTGCATAATGTGATTTGAAGATCGCGCGCTTTTCAGCACTTCTGGTTCCTGTTTATTGGCAGTCAATTAATTTTGTTTTCTTTTAAAATGGAGAAGGGAGATATCATGGCGTGCAACTTTAAGAATTTCAGAAATACATAATTTTCTTATTTCAAAGACACTTCAAAATTCAGATGCTAGATAAATTTTCTAGACAAATAATAATAGAAATATGAAGCTTAAGTGCAGTATCTTGCAGTAGCTAAAATAAATAAATATTTGAACCTACACTCATCCTAACTGTTTAATTATAATTAAATATAGATACGGATAGATACGAGCGTCTGCATATTATGAGAAGTTTTAGGCTCCGGAAGCTACGATCATGGTTCATTAATGTATATATAGAAAGGCGTCAATTCTATTAGGAGTCCCTAGGTTTAGGGCAAGTTTTTGATGTATAATGCCCGCCACAACATTATGTATGTGCGTATATCTCTCCGAGTTATTACGCGACAACCATCAATAAAGTCCTCAATGAATTCGTTGGTATCTCCACATAATCGGCACCGGTCAGCCATGCCTTGATGTAATACGTGTTTGCGATCATTTCTGATGCTGACAACCCTGTCCTGAATCTCAATAATGAATCCTTCCGTTTCTGAAAACCAATTGCCCTCTTTCAGCCAAATATTGGATGCCTCACTATCCACTTTATGTTGATCTGACGTTTCAGGGTGCTCGCCGTGAATGGCTTTTTGTCTCCATTGTGTTTCTAATTCCTCTATGGTTTCTGCCCTGATATTCAAGGTCTCCTCTAAGAAGAAATTCAAGGGCGTGTAATCGAGATCCGCTTTACAGATAGTGTTGTAAAGCTTAACATCTTGCTTGGTTCTGTTTAACCTTTCAATGTCCGCGTTAGACCATTTGATGAACCCAGAGGAGTACGTGATGTCAGGGATGTTATAGGTGTTGATTACCCTGATTTTGTTTGTCGAGTTAAGAGAACTCTTCAGAATTAATCTGACTCTTGTAGTGAAGACAGTCGTGAGGCTTTTCTTAACTATCGTGTGCCGAATACTCTTAGATTCGAGAATACCCAGATATTTATATGACTCGCCCTCAGCCATTACTTCGACGTCATTCTCGATTTCGTTCTCTAGCTCTGTGGTACCTAATTCTCCTCTGGTTAAATGCACTGTTCTGCATTTATCTAGTTCGAACTCCATGTGAATATTATTGGAAAATTGCTCTGTGACATCGATCATTTGCTGCAGTTTTTGGGCTGAACTAGAGTATAGCTTCAGGTTATCCATGTATCAAAGATGGGTCAGTTGTTGACCATCCTCATTATCATGTATTCTTAATTCATGAGACATTCAACTACATGCTGCTTTATCTGCTGTTGATTCATTGTCGACATTTCTCCACGCCAAATCAACCTGCTGTTTAATTTCCATTTGGTGTTTTGCTCAATGGGTTCAAGGCTAAACAGAACCATAGTGCACTGAAGGAATGTCCTTAAAAGATGCCCATCATAATGCTTATCGATCTAGTTATCCTTGGTTGTCCATGATCAAAATACTTGATGCTTATACACCAAAGCATCATCGCACGACTTAGGAAGTCGATGATGCGTGGCCAGATTTTGTAAATTTGTAAGACAACATCCTTTTTGTTTTTACAACATCCATTTTGTTCTTCTGTAATGATATCATTCTCGTCGCAGTGAGAATATAGCTTATCTGCAATGCTAGCTGTAAGACATTTATAAATTGTTGGAAGACAGGCTAAAAACCAGACGCTCAAAATCCATCTGAATTTTGACCGTCTGGTTTTTGAGGCAACATATACACTTATACATAGTACCTTTGAGCATAAAGCCTGACATCAGATCTGGGAGTTCGATGATCTTCTGTAAACACCTTGCCAACAAAGGAAGCAAATTCGTCAGGTACTTGTACCAGAAGTTGTGCACCATGTCCGTAGCTGAAGCTTTTGCAGTTACTCGCCGTTTTCAAAACGCTGAAACATCTGAAGCTTTGATATCAGTCAGCTCCATTTCAGGGTTATTGCTAGCTTTTGGTTTCTCTAGTTAGAACCACGTACTGTTTTTAAAACAACATTATCAAAAATAAATAATCATACAAAAAGAATACGATCGAACTTATTATTTCATGTATTGTAATTATGCACTGTGAATATCTGGAGTGAGTTTACATAAAGAAATATGAAACATGTTAATGCTATCAAATTGTTTGAACATTAATTAAATTTACGAAGTTTCTGGTCGTCCTGAAATTCGGTATGAGTAGTCAAATATTTTTTATAAGCTTGGCTAGTCTTCCTGAAATTCAGGGACGACTCGTCCATGCCCTTTTCTAACTCACCGAATTTTTCGGGGCGATTAGATGCAGCCTTATATCTAACTTGTTTAGACCTAGAGATTATAAGATAACTTATATGCTGCTAAGGTGCAATTTGTGCGGTAAAACGCTAATGATCAAAGTCATTACATAATAAGAAAATTCTCAACACTGACGAAACAAATGTATCAAGATAAAGTAAATGGTAGCGTGCCCAGAAGCAGGCCGAGGAATAAATATCTGAAATGCGTGAATGAGACCCTAATTCAAAAAGACATAAAAAGCCATAAAAACATAAACGCTTGCATGAGAAAATGCATGGACATAAAGGAAGCTAAAGAGACATGCCAGAACAGAAAATTGTGGCGACAAATAGTTTATAAGAAATGTATGATGGAGAGTGTCAGTGGACTGAATGACGCCTGAAATGATAGACGATGGATAATAAGGGGCCCGAGAGGAGCATGGGGCATTTGTGAAGCTCTTCGCCTGAGGTAATTGCTAGACAGATTGATCAGTGACCTGAGTCGCAGCAGTGTTGTGGAACGAACATGTTGTTTAAATGAGCAACAACGAAATTCTATTATAATATAAAAATCTATATACCCCCCCTCCCCCCTTCCCCATTGTCGTGCCTCTTACACTGAATTCGTTGATCCCCGACAGTATAATGAGGCTAGAACTGAGTGAGTCACGCTTACCGCGAAAGGGATAAAATGAGGAATAAAATAAATAAAAAAAGGGCTTAATGGTAAGGACGTGCCTATTCTGCCGTCCTGCTGAGGTAACTTTATATCATTATTTGGAGCGATTCGAGATATTCAGTGAAACACGTTTACATGTGTACGTTTTAACGTAAGAGAGTTTTTGAAAGAAAAGTACTGTTCTTGGGTAAATCGAATAAGCTAAATTTTTTAGAACAAAAAATTGTAAATTTTAATTATTGATATGCAAAACTGTAGATATATCAGATATTAATGCACAAAGTCGCCGAGAATCCTCACCAAAAACCCATCTGCGTAGATGTGCTGCTGAGTCAGGAATTAGCCTCCAAGAACTCCGACTTTCCTTTGGAAAAGACTCAACATCTACAATTTTCCGATCATAAATAAATAATAAAATAATTATGAAATTAATGATTTATGATTAAATTAAAATTAATTGTTATGTTTTTCAAAGAAAAAATGTATCATTAATACAAAAGTAATCAATTTGATATTTTGATAATTTAAATCTTTGTATAGGTACAAAATAAAAGAGTGTACTGACTTTGGTCAAATTATAAATTACTTACTAAAATCATTTCATTTTATTTTTGATAAAAATGCAGTCGTACAGTTTCTTCAACAGGAAGGGATTACTGATTACCTAACCTTATTTAGTCAACAAGTCCTGGAAAAAGGTTTGGAATTTAACCCGAGGAGGAATGTGGCAATCCCTTTTTGCCCTCCTACATATAATCCTGCCATTTCTTTGTTGAGGAAATGAGGTTAGGTACTCCTCTCTCCGGAAGATAAAAATATGCTGGAAGTGAACATTAAAATCCTGGAAAATATGACGAAATTAAAATCCAGCATAATATTCCGAAAGAGGATACACAATGTTAAGTGTTTGGACCAGTACAGGAGAGCCAAAAAAACGTTTGCAAAATTCAAATTATTATTTGAATAAAAAAATGAGGAAGCACATTTTGTGATAAAGCTCTATAGATCTGAAAAAATTGGAAAAAGTAAATACTTTTCGTGACAAATTTCGTTCGAAATCGTCCTTTCTTATAAACATGCAAGTGCCATGAAAAATATTGTTTTTTCAGATTGTTTTTTGAATTCTAATTATTAAAAAATATATCAGTAAAACACCAGAAACATTATGAGACGAATAAAAGGTTTAAAAGTGAAAAATGCCATTTTTTTTTAAACTTTCGAAAACTGATGTCATAAAATCATTGAAAAACTAATAGCGTAAAAAGTAATGGATAAAGTAAAAAATAAAGAATTTAAAATGGTTTGAAAAATTTTCATTTACACAACTTGTTTAAAAAATTGTGATATGGAAAAAATAATAGCGCAATTCGATTTTGCTTAACAAATTATATAAGGTCTATTTTTTTCACTATCAATGTCAAAGAAAGAAAAATTCACATTTTTCTTATTCACACAATTACATTCTTAAGTACTTATAATTTCTTTCAAAAAGCAGAGTTCTAGTTGCTAATATAAGAAACCAGTTACAAAAAATAATTATTTGTTTGATTTCATAGAATTTTGAGCAGCAAAATTTCGTAAGCATGCTTGAATTATTTTTCTTATTGATTCCTTGTCGGAAAGTGAGACCTTAAAAATACATTTAAGAAAAATTAACACGGAAACTTAAAAATAATGTATTCTTATCTTGTTTCAAAACTAAAATGTATCCTTCTTTCCGCAAAAAATAGTATAAAAGCGTTAACTAAATGTCGAAATGTATCAGTAATCATTTAAAATGAAACCTTGCAGTTATCTCTTTTGTCATTCTATTTGTGTGTGTGGGCCTTCTTTTGGAATCCGTTTGGGCTCAGGGCAATATTCCCTGTAATGGTTTGTATATTTATCATGTTAATGAATATTAATAATAAGATATTATGCTTTAAAATTTAAATTCCGGTTGTTAATTTAACAGTGCACTTTTCGGCTGCAAATTTACGCTAGAAATGTATGAAAATTAAGGGCATGTACCAGAATTTCGCGTGACCAATACATATTTTTAAACGAACTTAGTGATAAATTAATTACTGAGTAGGTATTTTTACTTCAACCGTCAGCTAACTTCACTTCGTTAATTGCTGAGGGGAAAACAAGGGACCAAATGCATGGGATTCGGTTCATTTTTGCCCTATTTTGCTAATATCTTCGTAAAAACTAATGTTTTATACATAAAGTGTATGGAAAAATAGTTTTTATTTTTTAAGATCTATTTAATGACATAATAAAATGATAATAATCATCATTCATTACGAAGATATTACAAAAATAAAGCTTTGTCCATGCATTTGGTGCCTTGTTTTCCCCTCAGCAGCCCTCTGCAATCAATGAAGTGAAGACAGCTGGTGGTTGAAGTGAAAATACCTAATAGCTTACGAGTAATTTCGTTTAAAAGAATTAGTCACGTGACAATCACGTACGTGGCCTTAAATAGAATATTTAACCCGTTTCAAAACAAATGTTAATTTTCTTCTTTTATTGGCTTTTCGCTTAAATTAAAACTAAATTAATGGAACCTA
>CAKNWU010048138.1:0-10340 GCA_932072015.1 Andricus quercustozae
ACTTTACCGGACGAAGTGTTACTTTTACTACAGCAAACCATGTTTTATGAGGAAAAGCCAGAGTTTGACCCGGACTCGCACACTGCTTTTCCCAATTTCGTCTTTACTCTGGCAAAACATGTCCTGATAGGAAAAGCCGGAGTATGGCCCAGTGATGGCACATTACTGGACCAAGTGTTACTTTTACAATAGCAAATCATGTTTATGAGGAAAAGCCAGAGATCGGCCCAGACGCGGCGCATTACTGTTCCCAACTTCGTCTTCACTCTGGCAAAACATATTTTAATAGGAAAAGCCGGATTCTGGCCCAGTGATGGCACATTACTGGACCAAGTGTTACTTTGACAACGGCAAATCATGTTTTAAGAGAAAGAGCCAGAGTTCGGCCCAGACTCGGCGCTCTGCTGTTCCAAACTTCGTCTTTACTTTGACTAAACATGTTTGAATAGGAAAAGCTGGATTCTGGCCCCGCAAAGGCGCATCACTGCGCCCAGTGTTACTTTCACTGGGGGTGAAAATTTCCACACTCCGCCGGAGGTCACCACCTGCGTAGTACTGGCCCAGTACTGGTCACCAGTACAGATAATCGGCCATTCGCCCAGTACTGGCTAACGGCTCGCTCCACGATCGGCGCAGTACTATGCCGAGAGTATAAATGTTTAAATATTTTTAAAAAATACGTATAAAAATATGTTTCATGTGTTCTAAAACGTATGATAACTATAAATACAACTGTCGCTAATACAACTTTTTGCCTGTTTTTTTTTCTTTTCAGAAAAAAATTCTAATTTCCATCTTTATGTAAAGTTGTAAATGTTCAGAAAAAAATTACATTTTATGTAAATCTTAAACGTTGTAAAATGTTCTAAAACTCCTAAAAACCAAACCTTACACGAAACTTAAAAAAAAATTAGTATTAAAAAATTATCAAAGTTAACGATCAAATTTCTAAGTTCCGTCGTTAAAAATTTCAAATGTACATAAAGAATTACATTTCCTGTCATTGTATAAAGTTGTCTAAAACCACGAAAAAACGAAATATTACATGAAGAAAAATTGTAATCGATATAAATTATTTATTTAAAAATTATTTTATTGATATTTCTGTTAACAGTTTGTATATTTTACATGTACATAACATCGCATAATAATGAATATTTAATTAGAAAAAGAGAGTTAAAAATTTGGTGTTTCAACTTTTTTGAGCTGTACCTTATGAAGATGGCTTTTTCATCGAGTTTCAACTCGTAGGTTTAGCGCAATGGTTAAGACTCCCGACTCCTAGGCGATAGATTCAGGTATAGATGTAGGTTCGATACCCCGTAGCGTTAGAAATTTTATTTGTAATATAATCTCATGTCATCATTAAAAAGGTGTCGATCAACTTATTCATAGTTTTCATAACTACTGCACTACTTTTTGTACCTTCGAAATTATATTAAATTAGACGTCGAAACGATTAATAATTCGACGTCAATACGACGTTGAATTGGGCGACATAATATCGCCGAATCGACGAAAATATCGATGATTTTTCGACATCAAAAAACGACGTTGATTCGACGTCTAATCATGCATCTATTTCTGACTGGGTAATAACAATCTGCAGGCTTTAACGATAGAGTAAAATCGATATAGAATATTTGGATCGATTGGTCGAATCCAGATTGTGTTCAGAATAGGAAGCTAGATGGTTCAGAGTAATGAATAAAGTAAATTGTAACCGCACAATAACGGCAACAACTTTATTTATTCGTTGATTAGAAAGAATCAATAAATAAGTTGAACATTAATTGATCACAAAGCCAATAGATTTAGTGAGAGTGGATTGCATCAAAATATTTAAATTTTCATTAGCAAGGGTGAAATAAAAATCGAAATCATTAAGTTAATAATTTGGGTTACATTCTTCTTAAAAATCATTATAAACAGAATTTGCAACAATAAACATTTAAATCTAAAAATACCTATAATCTTTATTGAGTACAGGATTTTGATTCAGAATTTTAAATTTATATTTTAAGTGAGCTGCATGCATAGCAACAGTGCACGTTTGCCATTAGTGGTCACGCGGAGTGCATCCGCCCGGGACGGAGGTCTCACGCTCGAGGTGTGGACTCAGCTAAAAACCCTACCAAAATCATACATGCTTTGATGGACGAGGCAAGTCACGTTCCGACACCTTTAGCATTCAACGCCGACTTTTAACCGACTTCGGAAGTCAGGTACGCGATCGGAACACCCGGGTTCCATGCTTCGTCTCGTCTTTTACCCGCGCTTCACTTCGCGATTGCCGCCCGAAAATAAATTTTCAAGTACGCAATAAACCGGGTTTTTCACCGAACCGATAATGGAGTGAAAATTAAAATTGCTTTGTGCACCCGGAGGTAAGTGAATTCGCGAATTAAGTGAATATAAAGGACTGGAAAGTCAGAAGACTTGGTGTGTGTTGGTCTCCCCTACCGAGACCACAACGACAGGGGGAAACCAATAACAAAACCACACGACTCTAATTTCAATTAGGAAGTAAATTAATTTATTATTTCAAAAGTGTCAAACGTTCAGGCGGCACGCGAGTGTGACGTGTGTGGAGTGTGAAGACGCGAGGCAGGTCCAGGGAACCAGGAAGGATTCAACCAACAAGGTCTGTAAACATTAATTGTGTTTGGGAAGGGATTATTTGCTCTCTCTCTCTCTCTCTGGCTTTCCCTCGCTTGTTACTTCCGCCGTTTTCCGATTAAACTAGAATCATTCTTGATGTTTACATAAAGCTACATAATTGAAAGTGCAATTTCATTAGTCATTATCACTCTACCAAGTCATCCCCAAATTTAAATACAGAATTAATTAATTCATAATAAAAGCTGGTTCGTAACAGACAGAATGGTGGCAGTGGTGGAATCCGAACTTCGATCCCCACTTACTGCTAAATTTTTGGTGGAAATAGTTTCATTTAATTTGACAATTAAAATCAAAAAATTTGTGTGACAAGTTTTTTTCACTCGTACAGAGACATTCTGCAGACAGATCGACATTACAGTTAGGGTGGTGATACAGTGGTAATCCAAAATTACGATTCTGGTTATTTTAGTGAACATTACAATTTCTGACCCATAATATAACTAGATCTGTTTCAAATTTTACTTATGTTAATAAATAAAAATTGAACCAATTCTCTGATTGTGGTAAACGAAATCTGAACTAATTAAATGGAAATGAAGAAAGATTAAGAAAGCCTAACTGGCCAGCTAAACCCTCTCCCAAGGGTCACTCTGCAAGCCTAACTAGCCAGCGGTTGATCGGCATCCAATTATTTGTATTTTATGTGACTGTCTAATTCGGGTTATTACAAATTGTAGTAGAAGGAGCGTTTTGAGCTGTTGGTATCTTACAGTTCAGATTCCATGACATTAATAGATTTGTTTTGAGTTTTATTTATGTTAATAAATACAATTTGAACCAATTATGTGATTGTGGGAAACCAAATTTGCACTAATTAAATGGAAATTCAGAGAGATTAAGTAAGCCTAACTGTCCAGCTGAACCCTCTCTCAAGGGTCACTCTGCAAGCCTGACTGGCCAGCTTGTGATCGATTTCCCTTTAATTATTTCTGAAAATAGGAGTTTAGGAAATAACTTGATTGACTAACATTATTCAAGAGAAATAGCCAAGACCGATTGCCTAACATGTCACTGCCTTAGACCAGAGCCGTGTCTGACGTGATTCAGAAACGGAAGCCAACACCTAGTTGTGGAAAGCGATAACGATCACGACAGCTTAAATGTCAGATAGAGTCGGTAATTGAAGGTATCCTTAAAAACAAAATCATTTTGCACGAGGTAGAAACGGTAGTTAAACCCTCGGGAGAAACCATGAAAGTTCCACTTAACATCCGATTCGTGGACGTGCCACCGGTAAGACAGGAAGACATATTTACCGATATTGAATCCTCCCAAGAATTTCACTGCTTGCTTAACACTCTTCTAAACAAAGCCCAACAACGGGTGGACAAAATTGAAACCCCTACAACAAGCGAGATCATCCCCAAATAAGATCAAGAGAAAACTCAGATCGAGCTTGTAACTCTCGCTTCCAAAGTTAATAGTGATTGTGAGATCATTAGGGTGGCGGGATGGAGAGAGAGAGAGAGAGAGAGAGAGAGAGAGAGAGAGGTTATAAGCGTAATCGAGAAGAGTATTTGGAAATTGCAGTAACTTGTTGGGTGTATTCATGATTGAACAATAAGTTGAATGCTCAATGAGGGAACTCATCCAGAGCTTGACCCGATCAGTAAATGGTATATTATTATTATTACATTATTATTATTGTAAATTATTATATTTGTTCAATGCTTGTGCTGAGCTGCTTAATTATGTGTATGCTTCAGGCGTAATGCGAACAGTACAGTATCACCCCGATACCATTCGCCGAACTAAGTCTTCGTTTGCAAGGCTTATATGATATCATGTATTCAGATTACCTTCAAACAATTGCTCCCGTTAAATAATAATCGCCTACAACTCCGGGGATGGACTGGAAGATAGGAATTAACTTCTATAGGTTTTACAATGCCCCCATTTTGCAACGAACCCCAGGCTTTGAACGAGTCAACGGAAATAACTGGCAAGCGCAGTTCTTCCGAAGGGGAACCGTCCGATTAACATTGTGTCCGGAGACATCGGTTACTTTTATCCCTGAAAGTGAACTACTCGTGGAATTCAGAAGATATCCGGTGGTGAATCACCATCTAGGTTCACTCGTTACCGGGTTCATAGGCACGACTTAATTGAGAATAAAAGATTGGATTATCACGTGCGAAATAATCTCCGCCAATACTCCAATCCATTATCCTGTAGTAGAAGGGATTTTAGGAAAGGCAGCTATCGAAAGTATGGGGATCTGAGCAGGTCTGGAAGTGAGTTCTTTAGGATGCAAGTCGGGATTCTAATATGAAAAATAAAAAAATATAAGTTAAGGGAAAAGAAAACTCGTATATTTAGACACGTTGGAGAAGATTCCGTTAGGCTGGAACCAAGTAAATTTGGGATAAAGTCAGATTAAAAGAAAAGGAAAATATTCGGTGGTGAGACTTCTCAGCGCTCCTGTTGTCCCCCAACCCTAGATTCCTTAATAGTTCCTAGTGTTTAAACATCTAATCATCAGTAATTCGAAAATCCACAAATGAATCGTCCAAGATAAAGGTTAAACTTTATACAGTCGCCAGCCGACGTAGGAGTGAAGGCTGTCGAAATTTGTATCGATGAAGAATTTTCAGTTACAAACTACTTTATCTTCAAGGATCTTAGAGTAAAGAAAACCATTGTGGTATGACCCCGAATAGCGGGTATCGATAACCCCGTGGATCCCCCCATTCTAGACCCCAGGGTGTCCCTTCTTGTAAAACTGAATAATAGGGTGGTAAGGGAAACTTTCCAAGTGATGCCAAAACTTAATCCAACTTGTGTAATTGGGTCACGGTTGCTTCATAGAACTCATTAAAAGCATGCCAGGGTAAACTTTCTTTCAATTCTTAATATTGTATGCCATTCTCTGAAGTGTGATACCCCAACGATTAAAATAAATCAAAAAGAATCAAGAAATTCGCTCCTCCTGACTCCTTTTGCACTCAAATGACCCCAATCTTAGACATATAAATAACGTAAATTATAAACATGCAACATGCCCGCTGAGAAGACCGAGTAGAATCTTACTCGCACCGATAACTCGACACGAGCCAACATGATCGATATGCATGACGCGATGGCCACCGCCTTGGAGGGTATGACCCTTCAACAAAGCACGTTCCACATATCAACTTTCGATGGGAAGCCCCCCCCCCTTAAAGGAGTTCCTACAGGATATAGAGAACGGTTCGGTCTATGTCACAGAAGAAACTAAACCGTCTTTTATAAAAATTGTCCTGAGCAAACTTAAAAAACGTTTCGCCTCCACTAAGAAGTACCAGTGGTACTTTGAGGCCATCGTAAATCTGCGCATGCGTCAAAACGAGAGTGTGAGTGATTATTACAATAGGACTTTATCAGCGGAGCGAAGCATTCATTAGAAGAAAAGTATTCGAGTGTGGGTGCAACTACTCAATAGTCGAGTTGAGTTCCATGTTGTTCCCAACAACTTCCTCCTATCAGCTGAACACGGTTATGAAACCAAAGTTATGAAGAAGAGATTGTTTTAGATGCTTCTGGGGAACCATTTTTGATGAAATTAAAATATTTCCCTGAGCGGATTTTTTTTTGCCTGGAAAAACCTATTCGAAATACTAAAAAGCAGTAAAATACTATTTTCAAGTTAATAAGGCCATATAATTACGTTTATATAAAGGAATTATATGTAAATTAGAATTACTAACGAGAAGTCAGGCAATAAATAAACAATAGAAACGATTTTTTAAAAATTTAAATCAATATATTTATGAATATTTCATCAAAAAATTCGTATACAAAATGTTAAAGTTTCAATGTTAATTTTTTATAAAAACTATAGTAAGTATAATGTACATAATATTTGAATGTTATTGCAGAATACATAATGTGTAATATACAATGTACAATAATATATAATAGATATATAATAATTGTATTATAATTAAACGTGCCTGTTATACGCGAATCTGTACGCGACGTGAATAAGTATAATAGTAGGCACGTTTAATTAAAATACAATTATTATATAGCTATTATATATTATTGTACATTGAATATTACACATTATGAAGGGAAGAGTAGGGTATGCTGTCTCTCTTTGACTTAAATGCCCTATAAATTGTTGCCTATCTGGGAATCATCATTGGACGCAATGGTGTGAAGCTCAACCTAGCAAAAATCTCGGCGATTAAGGAGTTCCCTAGACCAAAAACGGTGCGGACCGTAAGGCAGTTTCTTGGCTTGTCATGGTGCTATCGGCGATTCATAGAGAACTATGCTAAATCGGCCAAACCCTTAGCAGATCTACTAAAAAAGGAATCCTATTTTGTCTGGACACCGGAGCAAGAGGAAAGTTTCGTTAGACTACGTGACTACCGTTGCCAAGAGCCGATTCTGATATACCCGGATTACACGAAAAAGTTTAAATTGACTACGGATGCTTCCGAGTATGCCGTGGGTGCCGTGCTCACCCAAGAGATAGAGAAGGTAGACATGCTAGTTGCCTATTACTCTAAAATACTAACAAGTATTGAACAGCGATACGACTTAACTGAGAAGGAGTGTCTCGCTATTACTTACACAGTACTAAACTTTAGACCGTATCTCTATGGGTGCGAATTCATACTAACGTGTAATCATGAACCCGTGCATTGGATCACTTATGCTGAAAATCCGGGTCCAAGGCTCATTCGATGGATATTCAATGAATATCAATACGTCTTTGAGTATAATAAGGGAAAACTTAATGGGAGTGTGGAAGCCTTGTCAAGAAAACCCCGTGGGGCTCGAGAGACATTCACATACGAATGATTCCAGGGACCAAAGCTCAAACAACCCAAATACCTGTACCCGGTAAGAAAAGGGAAGGCCTGCGCTGAGAAAGCCCATACTAAAGAAAGGTACACAAACCTCCGAAGTACAGCCAAACTAGCGTAAGGAAGTCATATCTCAGCGCCGACCACGGTTACTAGAGACGTCATCGAGCCAGCCGACTTCGGTTGCGGACGCGTATGACGGGAGGATCTACAAAGACTGCATCCAGCCATTACAATTCATCTTCTGATGATGCATCCTTAGAAAACAGCGAGGATTCCAATCGACCAGTCGACAGAAAGGATTATAGCTTGCTCCCTAGCCTGTACAATAAGACAACTGAGCTGTCAATAGACGGCGCATGTGCTCATGATGAAAAAGGAGAGCCAAAAGGGATCGTGGGAGTCTGGGTTGGTCAGGACCACTCATGAAACCTATCAAACCCAGCCCAGGGTCGTCAAAAGAATAATTCCGCGGACATCCAAGCTGCAACCGCCGCTGCCCAAAAATCGCTCGAAAACGGAATAACCAAGTTAAGCATCTTCACCGATTCGAAGTTCCTCAGGGATAGTTGTACCATGTGGATGCCCACGTGGGATACCAACGGTTGGAAAGCGGCGGAGGGGAAGTCTGTTATCAACAAAACCGAGTTCAAATAACTGCGTGAAACTTTGGCACCCCTAGATGTGACTTGGCATCATGTACCAAGCCACCAGGGGGTAGTAGGTAACGAAGCAGTTGATGAGTTAGCATGCGCTAGAATTACGCGGATGGATAGAACTTCCAGTGTACCTGAAACTAGCACTTTTAAAACAAACCAAGAGGAAGAATTTCCCTAAAACCCACTCGGAGGCATCGTTGAAGTTAGCCCAAACGGCACCAGCAGTGAGGACAGCGACAGCAACGACGACTAGGACCATCACGAGCAAACCAAGGACGCCTCTCGCAGGGCTACCTTTGGAGCAGAGTTACAGAAGTCCATAGCTGAGTTCGATCACTCTATGGCTGGGCATCAGTCATACTTTTGGGATCAAGAAGGTTTAAATGAACCTGCTAGTCCTGATGCAGCAATTTGGAAAGCATGGATCCTTGTACAGGACTGCATGATCCTCTTCCAGAAAGGGTAACTAAGTTTTTGGAATCATTCCGGAATCAGCTTCAGCAACGCAACAGAGCTGAGCAAAATGATCCCATATCAGAGCCCTCAGAAGGGCTAAAGGATCAGGTACCCTCCGAACCGGAGAAGGGACATCGAAAGAGTACAGTTCGCTTTAGGGATACACCAGAGATGGTGGACACTCCCATCATTGGGCAACCACCACCCAGGCGGTCCCTATTTCAGACTCCTCTTGTGGCCCTGACTCCTTACGCTCGATCTACTCCAGCGGCGGAATAGGAACAAATTTTCAACCCCCTGGCGAGGACAAGAAAAAAATATGCCTGAAGGGAATCTTAGGGACATGCCTTCTAAAGACGAAGTAATATCAACAGCTAATTCCTGACAAATGCAAATGCCTTACTCCAATCTTTAAAATACTGATTGGCATTGATCGCGCGAACCCTCAAAATTTGTGGAAAAAGCGACCCCTGAAAGGACAAGTATTTGTAACTCCATTCGGTAAGTATAAAACTTACTCAATTGTTATCCAGAAAAGGCATTTTGATGATGTGGATTAGGGCTTCGTTAAACAAGGCCTTTAAAACCTAAAAGCAGCATTAACCTGAGACCAGCTTGTTAGGCAACTACCACAAAATAAGTTAGCTGAATTGCTAGCCGATGTATTTCGGGATGTTCCACCCACCATAACGATATGTCATGGAAAAGTAGAAGTCCCAACAGAGGAATCTCGGCGGAAACTAATTTCTGAATACCATGACAATCTTCTGAGCGGGCACAAAGGGGTCAGAAGCATACCGGCGTCTCCGAGAGCGATATATGTGGCCGGGCATGCGAAAAGATGTGACTAATTATATTTGAGAGTGTAATAGTTGTCTCGAAAACAAACTAATACGGGCCCGTACACGCGAGCCAATGGTTATTACGGACATCACTTTGGGAGTATTCGACAGGGTCTCTCTTGACACCGTTGGTAAAATAGCGACCACCCCTCATGGCAATAGATATATTCTGACAATGCAGGACAATTTTTCCAAGCTGTGCATTGCAGTACCGATCGCAGACTTAAAAACGAATACTGTGGGTCATGCCGTGGCCAAGAATATGTTTGCACAATATGGAGCTCCCTGCTGCATCCTCACGGACCGCAGAGGAAGCTTTATCAGTAAACTTATGCGAAAGTTGGGGAAGATATTCGGGGTTAAGCAATTAACCACCTCGGGCAATCGTCCCCAGACCAACGGCTCACTAGAACGCAGTCACGTAGTTTTGACAGATTTTGTAAAACATTATGCCAATGACTACGACGACTGGGACCGGCTGTTGCCTTTCGCAATGTTTGCATACAACACCTCTGTCCATGAATCAACGAATTTCACCCCGTTTGAATTACTCTATGGACATGTCGCGCGAATGCCCAGTTCGTTCCCTCCTGCAGAAAAATTGGAAACCTATGGATCCTATCTTCGAGACCTGATAGTACGTTTGACGGAGATTCAAAAGATAGCAGCACGAAATATGATCTCGGCAAAGGGGCGCTCAAAATGAAGCTACGATAAGAAATCCCGACCGCTGAATGCCAAGATCGGAGACCGAGTGATTGTGTTCAAGGACATACGCACGAATAAGTTCGACAAGCAAGCCATTAGAACTTATACCATCGTAGGCTTTACTGAGAATCATAATGTAATTCTCGAAGCCGACGATGGTACAAGATTCACAAAGCACGCGGACAAGCTCTTGGTTG
>CAKNWU010048201.1:0-10110 GCA_932072015.1 Andricus quercustozae
ATAAATAGGTTCATTATTTGATTACTTTTCAAGATAAATACTATTACGATTTTTAACAAGGTTGCCCGTTAGTTTGTATTAATCTTCTTAAGTCTGCGACACGTGGAGCAAATAAAACTGATGAAATAGCGCAACAAACATGACATTCACGATTGTCCAAATTGTCTTATACAGATTCAGATAAAAATTATGCACCTAGCATTTGCTGCAGAACATCTGCGACTAAACTATGGTTAACAAATCGTGGAAATTATCCAAATTTTCCATTTTTATTTAATGAGCTTGAACTAAATGACTTAGAAAGAGATCTTTATTTAGCAAAAGAAAAAGCGGAAATCTTAGGCTCTCGATTGGAGGAAAAGAATTGATTAGATGCTGGTGTGAAAACTACATACCGCAATCGAGAGAAATACCTAAGAAATCATTTTGCCATATGAAAGAATGATACGACGTGATGAAGTTACTTCTTAATAAAATTAATTAAAATCTCTTAAATGGTGCATATGCGATTACTTAAAAGGAATTGGAATTTTACTTGGATTTCAAGGAGGATAAAGAAAATTTTGCTGGTTCTTGTACTACTGGGACAGTCGAGCCAGAGATAAACATCACGTTCCAAAATTTTGGCCGGAAATAAAAACACTACAGCCGGGAAAAATGAATGTAGCCCAAGAACCCCTTGTTGACCCTGACCACATCATTTTGCCACCCCTGCAAACACTTCCCAGATTAAGTGAAACGAAAATGAAAGAAGGTGTGTCTATAGAGACCCAAATTCGCGAAATCATAAATGACAAAGAATTCGACAATTACCTAATTGACCTTGAGAGAGAAACTTGGTCTTGGGTGAAACATGTGATACGAAATTTCTTGGGTAACAAGAAAACTAATCAATATAAGCGATTCATAGATGATATGCTAAACAACTTTGAAAGAATGAAAGTGAATGAAAAAGAGATATAAAGGCAACTGGAGCATAAGCAACACACGTACTTTCAGATATGCTGCGATTAAAAATATAAGCGCATACTTTTCACTCTATACTTAGAACGGTTATCGGTAGACGGCATTTTTTGTTAGTTTTGTTTGTCACTAAAAAACGAAATAAAACGACTATTATTTATGTAAAACCTCAATTATTTTGTCAGTTATAACGATTTCGAAAAAATTCGCTTTTGTTGGCCAGTAATCAGACCGTAAATAGTCAGTGGCGTGTGAACGTGTGTGGTTTTTCACCTTTGCTATTTCTCATGCTGACAAACTCTGTACTTTACGTACCTTTATCATCTGAATATATATTTATTTGTTGAAAAGCATAATCTTTTTTGATCACCTTTACATGCCTTAAGGGATTCCGTTCCCTTAAATTGATAAAAATGTTGTTTCTATAAGTTCAGAAGCCATGTTGGTGTAAAACTACAGAAAATCGCGATAAATAAATTTTCCAAAAACAGCTTAATAGTGAAGCAGGCCATTTTCCTCACGAAAAGAAACGGCTTTCACAAACAAAGATTTCGCACATCTTCACAATTTCAATTTTCCAAATTCGTTTTCAAGGAGATTTTTATGGTTTTATGATTATTTAGTTACATGAAACAAAATTTGTGTATACATTACTTACGGTAACTAAAAAAAATTGATAAAACATTCATTTAATGTACAGACAAGCGATTAGATTGTAGTTGTGTAAGTCAAAGGAACTTTGTCAAAATACGAATGGCCACTTTAATAGAGGAAAAATGTCCAAAAATTTTTTACAATCCTTAAAATAACAAAAATTGAGATCAAAAGCTCAAAATTTCGTCATTTAAAGTAATAGAAACTGCTCTGCAAATCAAAGCATTCAAAGTGGAACTCTTTAAAATTAAAAACCTTTTAAATTGAAGCTAAACAAATTTTAATTGCAGAAATCATAGTTTATGAAAAAAGTCCAAAATTCACAAAAAATATCATTTTAAACAATATTTTATTTAATTCAATTTTTTCTTATTATCGCTGCTTACCGATTTCTTTTAAGTTGTTGAATTTTAATAATTTATTTTGATTTTTTAATTAACAGATATCAAATTGATTTGTTTTAAAAAAATTGAAATTGAATAAAAGTGTTGTATTATTGAATATATTCAGAAATTTTTGTAAAATCAATCATTGTTCAATTGTCAGTTCTCGAACTATAGCTGAATGTTACATTATTAGTCATAACTTGCATAAGAAAAAACATTCTTTTGAAAAAAACTTAAACTTTGAGTATACGAGTATAGTTTTTTTATTTCAATTTTTCATTGCTCTTGCTCTAACCAATTTTTTAAAAATGTTTGATTTTGAACAAACCATGGCTCATTTAGAAAAATTCAAACATTTTTCAAAAATTGGTGAAAAACGGCAGCAAGCATTATTGCGATACATAAATTCAAAGAAAAACTATTTTTTTCAGAGATCTCATTTTTGACACGATAACTCATATTTTTTAACGGTGCAAAAAATTGTGGTTCACACACGAAAGACTCTAAAATTCCTTGTAATTGAGGTGCCTACTGGGCATTCCTTGATTTCTTCTGTAGTCAATTCTTCAACTTCACCGCTCTCCATGTTTATTTTCGCCCTCTTTGACACCCACAAGACAGGTGGTTTAAATAGTCCACGAAAAACCATTAGTCTGTTTGATAATTTTTGCAATATTGCGTAGACGTCACCGTTGAACCTTGACAATACGATTTGTTCTTCGATCGGTATGGGCGTAAGGGTACAATTTCGGTGTTTTAATCGAATTGTTTTATCAGGAGGAAAAGTGTATGTTCGAAGTTCGAATACCCTGGTCGGATTGTTGAAAGGAGAAAGTCGAACAAATCTAAGTTCTTCAAATTTAAATCCAAGTACGCGAGGAAAAGTTTCCCTCAGAGATGAAGACCTGGATCTGACACGAAGAGATGACTCGGCAGGTGGTGAAGGCCCAGACGAAGAATGACGTATGACACGAGGAGACCTGGACCTGAGACGAAGAGGTGGCTCGGCAGGTGGTGAAGACCTAGACGAAGCATTATGTGTGGCATGAGGTGACCTGGATCTGACACGAAGAGGTGGCTCGGCAGGTGGTGGAGACCCAGAAGAAGAATTGGGTACGCCAGAATGAGACCTGGACCTGGCAAGAAAAGGTAACTCGACACACGGTGAAGATCTGGCAGAATAATGAGGTAGGGCAAGAGAAAGAGTCGTGTCTGGAGAATGTCTGCCAGGAGAAGAAGAAGGTCCACAACGTGGAAGATCAGTATCAGAGTCACCAGCAGGCAAACGCTTGGACTGTAAACTTAATTCTGCAACAAAAAACTTCCATTATGATAGTTGGTCAGAAAGGAAAAAATACTTTTTGTACGGAAATAATTATTCACTGTAACTCATAATTAACTCTTTGCTATTATATTTTTCATATTGACAATCTGCTTTGCAATAGACATTTCTTCCTTGTACATTTTCACATTGGAAAGCTTATTGAATTTTGCGTCAAATGGCCTCTAATAGAGATATTTTTGTAAATTTGTTCATGAGAGCACCCATCCCCGATAATTTCTCGGATTTTGTTCGCTAACTTCAAGTCAAGACTTTTTGAATTTTATCGGCTTCAATTTAATATAAGACTTGAAAGACTGTGTCAAAAATATATCTGTTGGTGATCATTCGACACGGAATTTAATGTGCTTTCTGAAGCTTTTCTAAAAAGTTTTTCGTTTTTTTAAGGATTAATTACGTTTCAAAGTCAGCAGTAATTTTTAATAGTTATCGCCCCGGTCATACCGCTAATTTCCGACAGTAGTGTGCATGGACACTTTAAAATTGAGTCGTACAAAGGCCTATGTGCAATTTTTTAGGAGTTCTTGATCTTGCAAAATAAAAGATTAGTTATAACACATTAAATTTCTCTGATTTAAATGATCATTAATTACTTTAATCATTAATTACTTATAAGTGTGAACTCTGTTGAATATCCCTATACAAACATAGTTGGGAGGATACCATATGTTGGAAGTACACAGCTGGGTACGTGTAAAATTCCTCCGTACATATAACATCGCAAAAATTCTGATTTGTGTAAAGCTTTAAAAAATGAACATAAAAATATTGATATATTATTATATTTACCAATTAAATTAGGGATAACGGCCAGCGATAAGAACAGATTACAGACCTTCCTCATCTTTCTAGTCAGAGGAAAGGCGGATTAATGTAGGTTGAAATTTAACTGCTGCATATTATAGTGCTCCATTAGCTTATTTACTCTATAATGTAGTCGATATTTCCTCAATTGGTGGCGAAGAGCTGGTTTTTCTGAGATGATTACTTATGATAAGAGTTAGTTTAAACGAACAAAATCTGATAACGGATTTCTTTATAACTGATGTCACCATTTATGTAATCTTTTACGTTTCAAGTAAGACTGGGTTTCATATGAAAAATTTATAGAATGTCTACTGTAATGGCCCATTTGAAGCTTTAAGAAACTAATACAAATTCTACAAAATATGTTTCAAGAAGTGGAAAGATAGATTTCATCTTTTCGTATTTTTGAACCAAAGTTTTAGAGATTAACCAGAGAAAGAAAGTGTATCTTGAAACAGACCCAGTGGGTACAAGCGTTAAAGAACATCACTAAAATCGCTCAAACTGGATATTATTTTGATTATGTTAGGCGTTGATCCATTATTAAATGCATCCTAAATTGTAACCACTACTTAGTAAACTCTCACTTTATTTAGTATCGTTGACTCACCAACATTTATTCTTCCCCTCGCTGTATTCGCGCCCGTAAAGCTTATCCTTAATTGAATAAGTAAATATGATGGTCTTGGGATGATCTCAAAGAAAAAACTTCCAAGCAAAGGCGTAAGCAACCGTACCGAAGGATGCATGATATCAGACGAGCTCCCAGAGTATACATATATATTCTTAACCTCGCATTCGGGTCACCGCGTGGGCGAAAAAAACCTTCCCATAGATACTCGTGGGAACAACAATGACAACACCCAGTCGCACTTCTAAGCAATGAAACGCGCAGAACTCACGACAATGGGTTATACAACAATGCCAACTAGACTGAGTGACAATCTTCTGAAGTGCTACGATACCAGTATGACCCCTAAGCGTCATCAGTTGAGGTGTGTATGGTGTAACGAGAATTTTGGTGAATACAAACTGTGAAACAAAACCAACATCAGATCATAAGAGCTAAAGGAACATTCATCAGCCCTCAAATATCAGGCTCTCAACAAGTGAAATCTGCTGAAAAAGCTGTCAAAGAGCCAACCTATGGTGATTTGTTCAGCATAACTACCATTCGACTCCCAGGACCCACCATCTGAGGAATGGCGAAGTCTGGTAGACTACCGATGTTTCAAAGAATGGCCAAGGCTCATCGGATGTGATGCTAATGCACATCATTCGACTTGGGGTAGCAAGGACACCAACCACAGGGGTGATTCTTTATCTTATTACCTCTTAACTACTGATTCAACTTTGTTGAATCTGGGTGATACATCTACCTTCGTGACATCTAGATGTCGAAAGGTAATTGATTTGACTTTACGTTCTGTGAGCATTGGCGAAAAGTTAAAGGGACGGTATGTATCGTTTATCGAAAAAGTAGAATTTGCTGTTGAAATCCTACCAAAAAGTATGAACAAAGCATTTCAGGAGAATTTGCCTCTTCGTATTAGGTACAGGGCAACCTTAATAAGGTTGCTTAACTCATCATGTCAACTGAAGGCATTAATATTTCCTTTGGGTGAAATGGCAGAGACGGCTAATGAAATCCATGAGCACCTAATGAGGGTACAATGCCCGGGTTCGGAGATTGGAAAGTAGCTAGTCGTATTGTCACTCATTCTAAAATTAGGTGGGTAGTCAATCAATTTAAACCATTTGAAGCTACAGGAGATGATAAACGATTCCATGCAGTAATTCAAGAAGGATTTCAATCCTTCGTGGGTTCATTGTGCAGCATCTTTTGGGCATGCTTAGAAATAGTATACACAACGGTAGCATATAGGAAGGTTAAGGAAATCTTTATTTTAAAACCGGGTAAGGATAACTACTATGGTGCAAAATCCTTTAGACGGATTAGCTTGATCTCTTTTATGCTGAAGACACTGGGAAAATTGATAAAAAATTTTTGAACGTGGAAATCCCAACGGAAAAACCTCTTCATAGGAATTAATTTGCTCGTGCATTAATAATACAATCAGCAAAGATAAACAGGTGGATGTACTCCATCTTGAAAAGGAGAAATGTACATACTTCGCTATACTTCAAGGGGATGTCCGCAGGGAGGAGTTCCTACATCTACCCAGTGGGCGCTTATTATTGATGATCTGATTCGTGTTTTAAACTAATCGGATTGTTACTCTCATGACTATGTAGATGACCTGGTGATCCTGGTAACTGAAAATCAAGAGGGGAGCTTGGTGGAAACCGTGATACCAGATACGAAAAAAATTTTAAGAAGGAAAACTGTTCATCTCAAAAAGATCAACACATTTTTTTCCACTTATTTTTTATAAGACGCAAGTGGACAAAAAATATATATAAGTACTCCATCGTTACCATCATTCCTTTTCAGTTGACTTTCTTCCATGTGTAAATAATATATGTAAAAAATATAATTATTCAGTGAGATGGAAAAAAATGTTGTACACATTTCTTGGGGTAACTAAAATAAAATAATGATAGAGAATAATATGTTTACTTTATTTGGCCACATATGATAGGCAGTCTTAGTCCGAGATACAGATATTGATAAAACATTCATTTAATATAATAGAATTCAACATAATCTAACATCTTATCAAGTGCGAAGCGAAAGACAAGCGATGAGAATGTTCTTATTTAAGTCAATGGAACTTTTTGAAAAGCAGAGTGGCCATTTCAATAGAGCAAAAATGCTCAACACTTTTTCAGAGCCATTAAGCTAACTTACAGCTGAATATTACATTATAAGTCATTTCTTGTCTAAGAAAAAATATTTTTGGAGTTTATAACATATCCTACTTATAAAATATGATCAAAATGATTCGAAAAGTTAACATACCTACCCGTTGTTGATTGTATCACTACATATTGCAAACAGAGACACGGTATTTAAGACCAATTTACAATGAAAATCAGTTGTTCTTAAATTTTAGATACTTGTATTACTGGGTTATGTCTTCCAGACTGCATTTTACAATACTTTAATTTGGAAATGTACGAATAAATTGCGACGTTTTTCAAGCAAAAGATTTCAGAATTATTTAAAGTTTATTAATATCTTTTTAACGGTGGGAAAAATTGCCCTTCACGCACGAAATATTCTAAAACTCTTTGTAACTGGGATACCGACTGGGCATTCTGCGATTTCTTCTGCAGTTAATTCTTTAACCTCACCGCTGTTCATGTTTATTTTCGCCCTTTTTGCCCCCCATAAGAGAGGTTCTTTAAATATTCCACGCAAAATCGTTTGTCTGTTTGCGAATTTACCCAATATTGCACATACGTCACCGTTGGACTTTGTCAATACAATTTGCTCTTCGGTTGGTATGGGCTTGAGAAAACCATGTTGATTTCTCAATCGAACTGGTTTATCGGGAGGAAAAGTGTATGTTCGAAGTTCAAATACCCGGGTCGGATTGTTGATAAGAGTAAGTCGAATAGATCTAAGTTCTTCAAATTTAAATCCAAGTACGCGAGCAAAAGTTTCCCTGATAGTAGGAGACCTGGACCTGTCACGAAGAGGTGGCTCGGTACGTTGTGCAGACCCAGAAGAAGAATGAAGTACGGCAGAATGAGACCTGGACCTGGAAAGAAAAGGTACCTCGACACGCGGTGAGACCCGGCAGAATAATGAGGCAGGGCAAGAGAAAGAGTCGTATCTGGAGAATGTCTGCCAGGAGAATGTCTGCCATGAGAAGAAGAAGGTCCACGACTTGGAACATCAGGATTAGGGTCATCCGCAGGCAAACGCTTGGACTGTAAACTTAATTCTGCAACAAGAACTTCAACTTGTAAGGAATGTAAGCAACAAAAAACTTCCAATGTGAAAGTTGTTTAGAAAAGTATAAATATGTTTTCCACGTAAATAATTACTCAAATTAACTCATCATTTACTCCATTCAATCATATTTTTCATAGTAACATCGGAAACTCATGGCTTCACATTATATCTAATTCAAGTATAGAAAAAAAATTTAATTGAAAATGTCCCTGGGAGCACATTTGTAGTTCATTCCGCAAAAAATCGGGCCTATTCATGAAAACTGCTCATAATGTGAATCTGTTTATAAAAATAGTTTTGTATTCACGTTCGGCGGAAAAAAGTATCGACGGAATTTTCGAATTGAAACAACTTTCCTTGGATAAGTTGTTCATAAGGGTCGAATGGAGTTTTTTTTAAAGTTTCAGATTTTTTGATACATGGAAATTTCCGGAAATGCTCAGAAATACCTACATTGGATAAAATGACCAAAATGTCCTTTAATTAATGAAATTCCTTTATGTTCTTGAATAGATAGGAATTGTCAGGAAAATCGAGAAAATTATTTGAAATTGTACAAGCAATCCGAGTAAAGATACGGAAGATTGTGCTCGAAATTTTCGAAAGGTTTGAGAAACCTTACTGTAGAAAAAATTCTTCATTCACTGTTCGTTTTCTACGAGAACCGACTTTTTTTTGGACGGGATGACGGGAAATTTTCAAAATATAAAATTCCCGGCACTGTAAGATTCCCAAATTGAAAAATTTCCGAATAATAAAATTCTCGCAAAATAAAATTACCGAATAATAAAATTCCCGAAATGAAATTTCCCAAAGTTAAAAAATCCTGAATTGAAAAATTCCCAAATAATGAAATTCCCGAATAATAATATTGCAGAATTATAATTAAAAATTTTCCGACTGATAAAATTCCCGAATAGTTTATAATATTGTCGAGTTGCAAAATTCTCAAATAATAAAATATTCGACAGAAAATTGCCAAATTATAAAATATCCGAACTGGAGAATTCCCGAAGTATAAAATTCCTGAATCTAAGCAATTGAAGGATTTTTACGAAAAAAATTAATTGTTATGTTTAAAATTTCTAAAATTATTGTTTAAATTTAAAATAATAATTATTAGGAAATATTTATTGTTTAAATTGAGAAATTTTCTAGTTCGTATATTTTATAATTCGGCCATTTTCTGTCGGAAATTTTATGATTAGGGACTTTTCATATTCGAATATTATGAAATCTTTGGAATTGTATTATTCGAGAATGTCCCCATTCGGTAATATTATAAGTTGTTCAGGAATTTCCTAATTCGGAAATTTTATTATTCGGGAATTTTGCAGTGTCGGAAATTTTCTTTTTCGGGATTTTGCAGTCGCCCCTTTTGGACTACGCATTTTAATTTTTTTTCACAATAAACTTCAACTCTTTTTAAATTGTTAATTTCTGTCGGTTTTCAATTTATTTTTCCTGAGAAAGCAAACCGCTGATTGATGTTGATCAGTCTACACTTCTTCGGAGACACAAAAGGCATCAAAGAAAATTTATAAATGCTCACTTTCGAGACGGAAGACAATCGAGTTTTTCGCACGATCTCTTCAACATACGCTGGCTCGCTTATTTTTCCCTAAAGAAATCTGAAATTTTTCAAAAAAACTTCTTTGGATCCTTATGAATAACTTCTCCACGGAAAGTTGTTTGAATTCGAAAATTTCCTCGATAATTTTTTCCGCCGAACGTGAAAAAGTATGGTATTAAATAGCTATTGACAAATATTTACATATTGTACCTTCAATTTCCTACACTATACTGTCAGAAATTGACGGTAAGGCAGTAGTCTACACGAAGACACTTTGAAATTGTTTCGTCAGAAGGATCGCAAGAAGGTTCAAAAAGTCTATTCTGTAATGTTCCGTCATGAACTAAAATTACTTATTATTAATCTATAATTAACTATAAGTGTTAACTCTATTGAATATATACAAACAAATTTAGATAGGAGGACACCATATGTTGACGAAATCTGATCGCATCAATTGAGACGTGCAATCACATCAAAATGTCGACGTACAGATAACGTACATATAACATCGCAAAAA
>CAKNWU010048210.1:0-10900 GCA_932072015.1 Andricus quercustozae
TATCATGCTAAAAGTAATTATAATATAATTGCTTGAACACCGAGATAATCCTAGAGTTCGCAAATTACGAACACTATTATTTATACTATAATAATATTATCATGCTAAAAGTAATTATAATATAATTGCTTGAACACCGAGATACTAAATCTATTTTTGCAGAAGGATATGAGCTTGCTGCAGGTGCAGACTCTTGCTTACTGCGTTGCGGTTGAGTGTGCCAGGATGATGAGCATAAAACTCAGAGTCCGGGCTATTAAAAACTACGCCCTGAAAAAGCTGTCAGACCCTCCATGGAAGTTTCGACTTCAAGGCGAGATTAGTAAAATAAGATCAAGACTAGGACGGTTGTACCAATTTCGAAAGGGCAATCGGCCTCAGAGACTGACTTAACATGTATAGTTACTTCGCCCGCATAACATTAATTAAATAACTTCTACGAACCTGAACGAAGTAATTGACTATCTTAAACAGAGGCCCATGGTCCTCTCAGTGTACTGCTATGATTTAAGAGAGCGACCCCAAAAAGGAATGTTAATAGGACTTTATTGCCAAACGAAAAACGTTTCTATCGCGGACTTATAGATCACAAAAACAAGACTGAAAAATTATTGTGAATCACCTAGGGCCGAGGAAATGGCCAGATATTGGTGCAGCATCTGGGGTACTCATAGGTCAAGTCAAGTAGACACGACGTGGGTCCATCTAGAGAAGGACAGAGTTGCACGGTTTTGTATGATAAATAATCTGTTCATCTAAGCTTCCGAAGTAACTCGCATCCTAAACAGGGCTAAGAACTGAAAATCACCGAGTGTGGATGGGGTGCACAGCTTCTGATACAAATACATAGAGGCTCTGCACCTCGCCTTGACTACAGCCCTTCAAAACATCTTGGAGGACCCTGATCACTTGCCCTCTTTTCCGTCAGAGCGCGTAATGCATTTGATGCCCAAAAAGGTAGATGCTGGTAGTCCTTGTGATAACCGACCAATCACCTGCCTCTCGACTCCGTAAGTGTCTCACGGCTATCATTTCTGAAATCGTATATGAATATGGTAAGCAGAACAACCTCCCCTCCGAAGAACAAAAAGGTTTCTGTCGAGAATTCCGTGGCTGCAAGGACGAAGTCATGATTGACAGTGTGCTTGTGTTGCATGACAAATACCACTAGCACAATTTGCACATGGCCTAAATTGACTCCGTACAGGCGTTTCCCTCAATACCCCACAAATATTTACTTGACCGCACTTTGATTGCGGCGATGACAGATGAAGAATCGCACACGTACCTTGTCATATTGCAGGCGAGGGGCCTGCTCCACTCTGCAATTAAAAAGGTGCTTGAGACTGCTTTTTCGGGTCGCCTTAGGCTAATTCTGGCATCCGCCCTCGGTGCTAAGAACATCACAAAGGCAATTAACACCTATGCCATTCCTCACCTAACCTACTCCTTTGGTTTGGTCTCATGGTCCATGAATGACCTCGAAAGGCTTAACAGAATCATCCATGTGAAAATGTCTGAGCACCGAATGTACCATGATAGGACCGCTGTAGTCTCCCGTAAGCTTCGGGAGAGAGGGATCATGGCGTAACCTAAGTTTACGCAATTGTGCGAATATTTCCAAAACAGGACTGACATCTCACTCTATGGCTACATCTGTAGAGTTGACCTGTATACACGCTTAATACTTGTAGCTGTTGACTTCCAGAACCACGGACATCCTCAAGGGCGGGGTAAACAGATGCACAAGCAGCACTCCCAAACGTTAGATCTTCCTGGAGTGAATAGTGATGCTTCAAACTTCTGGTCAAGGCGGGGATTGAAGGAGTTGTCATTACCAACTGGGATCGTTCATGCGTGGTGCGTACAAATCTTGGAAGAGCAGGGAGCTCGAAATTCGCTACATCTAATTTAGAAGACAGTATTGCCGAACACGTGCCGCATCGTCCGGAGTTTTCTCGGCGTGAAAAATTATAGCGGCTGAAATCGCCTTAGATGGCCATTATAAATGTTCGACTTTTAATATTTGATCTTTTTTGTATATTTCTATGTCCGTGTGCGTGTTTGAAGTTGTGTTCGTCTATCGGCATCTAATGTAAATAAACTTAATATTTTGAATCTTTGGCATTGAATCTAACGTTTGGAAGGAAGATGGATATCTATAAATGGGCCCTCGAATATGAATATTGGATCACTATAGGCCTATCCAGGATTATTTGTGTGGATCCTGATAAACAAACTCTCCAATTGAATGATGTATCCCTATAAACGGGATCTTCAGGATGAATGTTGGATCCTTATAGGGATCTCCAGTGCGATTGTCAGATCCCTATAGACGAGCTATTCAGTGTGAATGCTCGCGAATTATGATGAATGCGCAAGCAGAGTATAGAATTCCAAAACAACGACTGACTCCAGCGAATCTACTAAGCACTTGCCGTTTTTCGCGACCATGTTTAGTAGCGAAGTACCAGGTCATGAGTACCTGTGGGCGGAAGGTGGGCCAACATAATGACATAATTACCTGCCACTTTAAATACATTTATCGAGGAAATGCATAATTTAAATCAACTTTTGCACATTTAATAACTCCTACTAATTATAATATTATAAAAGACTGAATTCCTTATAAAGAAAAACAGATTTGTGCAAATTTTGTGCCCATTCAAATATTTTAGAATGTTGCAGAACATTGATATTCTGTCTCAGTGCCCGCTGAGAATCATTATCCTATACAATTATTTTTTTTAATCCTTCTTACATTCGTCTTCTCCTTAAGGTAATATGAAAAACGTTTGACGAAAAGAAAAATTATCAGCTTGAACAGCACAGCCTGAAGTATTGACGATTTTTGTCGACAGAGATTGAGAATGTCATCGCCGACGCCATATATCTTGATTGATATCCAGATATCGTATTCCCCAGAGGAGTAGGTCCAAAGAATTATCGTTTGCTGAAGAAGAGCTATAAAACATGAAAAAATTACAATTTAACTAAAATTTACTGAATAGACTTTATAAATTTAATACAAAACTGACGGATTTTCTCACCAGAGTGTTGCCGGAACTCCCCAATCTTTTTTGATAAAAGCAGCGGCTCTCTCTCCAATCATCATTGACGGAGCTGCAGTATTTCCAGATGTCACCTTGAAATTAAAAGAAACAATATTGGACAATAGGAAGAAATACTTAAACACATATAATACAGGAATCGGAAAATTTCAGCTTGAACTCAGATTGAAAGGGTTCAAAGGTTCAAAGGGATTCCATAATCCTTCAAATCAGTCCTTAAACATTTTTACACTGTAAGGGCCAGAACTCAACCTTTAAAAATTCTTAAGTGTCTGGTCCGAAGCTGGACTATTTAAATCATTAATGGTTCAGGTCCAGTTTCAGTTTATACTCAAAATCGCAAAAACATATGTATATAATTCCTGCATGCCATAGAGTGGAAGCTTTACAAACTTTTTTAACCTACTCCAAACAGTTCCTCAAGGGTTCGAGATAAGCTTGGATACTTGCTAGACCATATATCTATCTGAGTTCTTTGAAGCATTTGAGTTCCGAACCCTGATATAACATACTTAGTTTTGCACCTGTGGCATTATGGAAGCGTCAGCAACTCGTAATCCTCTTATTCCGTATACCCTTAATTCAGGGTCCACCACCGCCATAGGGTCAGTAGGAGGGCCCATTTTGCAAGATCCAGCTGGATGATTTTCAGGTCCAGTGTCTTGACGAATAGCGCAATCCCAGTATTCGGGAGTGAGAAACATAAACATTGAACACGCCGGAAGAGGACGATTCGCCAAAGTTAATTTATATTTGGCCAAAGCGTTGGTTTGAGAAAATGATAAAGCCGTCTGTATGCCTTCTACTAGAATCGCCCGATCTTGAGAGTCATTCAGGTAATTTCCGTTGATAATCGGGTGAATGAATGGATTATTGCTAGCTAATCGAAGCGTTCCTAAAACAAAATAATTAAGTAAAATGTATTTGTATGATTTTTTAAGATTTTTAATATATTGTATAACATTGTAAAAAGAAAGTGTGATTAGAGGGCTTATTTCTATTATGGAAATAAGATTCATAAAAACAGTATCGAGATGTATTAAAACGAGTCCATTGGTGAGAACCCACACTGAAAAAAATTTTTAGGTGTATTACCTAGAATTCTTGCTATCCCAGCTAGAAAGTATCGCTGGATTTCGTCTTCCTAAATAGTTAGCTGTATTGAACAGATTTTCTTGCAGCAAAGTATAGATATATTACCTAGAAAATTTAGCTGTCACGAGCAAACCAATTATAGGAGATACGATGTTTGAGCATGACTGCTAGAATGATTAGCAAATGGTGATAGATTTATCTTCCAAATTTTCTGTCTGCAGGAGATAGACGAGTTTTATATCTTAGCTATCTAGTTTGCAGTCCTACCTAGACTTTATTGGAAATTCAGCTATATCTCCCCACCAATATATTTCTAGCTACAACAGCTATACCATTGTTTTCAGTGCAGGTTCATTTGTTTTACATTAAAAATAGCAGCATGTAGTTATCTTATTCAAAAACAGGATAGGCAAAAAATGATACCGTCAAAAAGAGTTCTTTAGTTTTTACAGAGAACGAAAGCGTAATATAAACGTTTTTTTTTACATCCGAGGTGCTAATATTAGGAATAAAAATACAACAAACCGTTTTTCAACTTATTCGGAAAATTCATTAAGGTCTAAATCCCAACGTTTCGAGAACACACAGTTCTCTTCAACAGGGGAATATGCTGCAAGGTTATAAGATAAATTGTTATAAGATCTATGATAATAGAATATGTTAAAAGAATAATATAATAATGAGATAAGATTTCAAAAACTGAAGAGTTCTAATCGATAAACATGTAAATATAATAATAAAAAGACTGCCATCTTTTGCAGTAAATAATGTTTTACGGTATTGATAGTAAAAAGTCTAAAAATTAAAAAGTGTAAGGACGTAAAGTTTATCGACTTGTAGACTTTGTTAAAATATTAACAAGAAGATTTTATCTATAAGTTTAGATCTGTAAAAATCTTCGTGATTAATAAGATGGTAAAATCATGAGAAAATATAAGAAGATGTTAAATTTGAGTAATGACATTTTTTAGGGTTACCATAATTCAGAATCACATATACAAGTATAAATTCAGGTAACAGAATTTAAGTTAAAAAACTTGAGAGTTTGAATACACATTTTTTATTATGAGAGCAGGAGTGGATAGCCTCCTGCTTTCATATGCAGATTCTAAAATTGAAACTCGACACGAATCAACGAACCTAACCCACAACGCTTTAGGAAAAAGATGCCAATTTTAAAATTATACATAATAATTTGAGAAACCATTATTCAAGGGTGGAAAAACGAGAAGGGGAAAATTGCAATTTTGTGTTTAAATTAAAATAAAATCAAGGAGATGTATTATCTGAAGCATCAAAATGGTCCCAGTTCAACTAACTGGTACCGTAAATCGACGAACTTGCGCCGTTTTCTTAACATCCTTTTAAAACACGCCCTTCAACGCAAACTTGCTATCATTAAAAAATGTATTGATTCTGCTATTCTCTGGTTTGATAAAAAATTTCATAAAAATAATTTAAAAACTGTAAAACGTTATCTTTTTTTGAAGAACTTTCCTCATAAGATAAGTGACAAACAGATTGATATTATAATTAAAGAACCTAATAAAAGAAGCATGAGGTATTTGCAAATGAAAATGATGGCTAACGTTCCATATCCCTGTAGGTTATTCCTATCAATAGTTTTACGTTTTCGCTACAAAAATTACTTTTGTTCCCACAGTGCGCCGCTTGGGAACGTTCCAGGAAAATTTCACTGGGACCTAAGGTTAAACTTTCATTATTGTTATTTTTAAAAACATTTTTGAGTTTTGAGTAATGCATATACTACAATATAATATGATATCCATATTATAAACTGATATCGATTTTCACCTATCTCTTACGATTTATGCGATATTTATTGATAATAAAAAAAATAACGATAATTTTTGTGTGGAAAGTTCCAGTGGAACGTTTTTGGAACGTTCCGAAGGCTCCCGTGGAACATTTCAGGATCGTTATGTGCTATTAGAGAAGAAAGTCCCTCAAATTATGAAGTTCAACAATATGAAAAACAACTGAAGATGCAGTCAGCACGACCCCGGTGTACCTGGTCGTACACCAGGTTGCTAGGAGTATAGTCCACAATATTTCTCTTAAAATTTCGAATTTAAAAATAACAAAAACAATTCAAAATGCAGGGACACCTTATGTCTTAAATTCTGAAGTTTCACAGTAAAAAAAAAGAACTCTAGATGCAGTTCGGACGGCCGCGGTGTACCTGGTTATGCACCAGGAACCTAAAAGCATAGTCCACAGAAACTCTTTTAAATTTTGAGTTTAAAAATAACAAAAAGAACTACACCTGAAATAAGGACGATCCGGTGTATCTGGTGGTGCACTAGGTTGTTAAAAACTAAGTCTACAAGAACTCTCTAAAATTTCGAAGTTTGAAGCTTGAAAATAACAAAAACAACTCTCGATATATAATCAGGACGACGAAACTACTTGAGATTTAGATAGGACGATGCGGTGTATCAGTTGATACACTAGGTTCTTAAAAACAAAGCCTGCAGTTAGAACGACCTCAGTGTACCTGGTCGTACGCCGGGACGTTAAAAGAAAAATCGACAGGAAATCTTTTGAGTTTGGAATTTACAAATAACAAAAACAACTCTAGAAGCTGCAGGAGTTCTACAGGATGTCTAATAAATTTTGAAGTTAAACACTAACAAGAACAACTCGAGATGCAATAAGGACTACCTCGATTCACATGGCGAGGCACCAGATTGCTAAAAGCATAGCCTACAAGAACTCTCTCAATAATTTTTAAGCTCAAAAATATCAAAAACAAAGCTAGGTGATATTAGGACTACCCCTGTTTTCCTGGTCGTACGAAACGTTGCTGAAAGAATATTCTACAGGAACTCTCTTAAATTTTTCGGGACCACAATAATAAAAACAAATCTACATGCAGTTAAATTGAACCTTAGTTGTGCACTGTGTTGCTAAAAACGTAGACTACAAGAACTTTCTCAAATCTTGAAGTAATAACAAAAATATCTCTAGATGCCGTTTGAACCACCCTGGTGTACCCAGTTGTGCACCACATTGCTAAAAGCACATTCGACAGGAACTCTGTTAAATTTGAAAGTTTAATAATAATAAAACCAACTTTAGAGTCAATAAGGACAACCCCGGTGTACATGGTCGTACAGCACGTTGCTTGAAACCTAATCTACAGGAATTCTCAGAAATGTTGAAGTTCAACAATAACAAAAACAATTCCAGATTTAGTTACAGAATAAGGTCTAGGAGTATTTCCGTTTGTCCAATTGAAGGATAATTACTATATCTACCACTGAAATAGTATAATTTCCGGGCAAACATACTTTTTTATTGCAACAATTTGATTTTAGGTTTTTGAACAGTGTCGGTTAATTGCGTGATTGCATTTCGCGGTCATTATTTTATATCAAAATAATAGAATCAGCCTTTATCTTCTTCTATGAAACTTCCGCTCCTATTTCATGAAGTATGCTTTTTTGATTCTTCAAACGAATAAAAAAACAATCGAAAAAATATTTGAAAAAAATGTATATTTATTTGATACTTTGATATTCGAAACATATTAAAAACTCAAAAGATCTTAGCTGAAGGTTTGTCACGACGATCGCTCAGGGGCTGCTATTATTATTATCAACAGTTAATATATTTAATTATCTCCTTGCTTAAGGCAAATATTTTTCTTTTCATAATAATTTTTTCGTGGATATATTATTTTAATTAAATCTTGTTGCAAAGTGAGCTATATTATTATTGAATCATGAGAATTGTCATGAAGAAATAGATACACAAACGTACCAATTTTATACAGAAGAGGCCATACGTGAATTACGTAACGCCTTTGGGCGGAGGAGGGACAAGAAAACTCTTACGCCCTGTTAACCTTGCATGCATCTACTATCGAAAAATCCTTACATTGGGGAGGGGCTAAAAATTTTTGAAAAAGACCTTTACGTGATTTATTGATGGCCCTGAAGTGAATGAACTTTTTGCTCTAACTCTTAAAAAACACCTTAGTAATCTACTAGAAAATACTATTATTAAACATTTAATATTTACTAAAATCTAATGCAATATCAACATTATTAGTCGAAGATCTTGATGAACTGCCACCATTAGCTTTCTCCATACAAAATTTTATAGAAAAAAAAATACTTTCTACAAAAAAAGGCTCATTTGGGGAATTTTTTAATATATTTTTTTATAAATGAATAAACTGTTTATGTTTTTATCGAAAATTGCCTACCGACGAAAAGAACGCCTTATTTTTCGTATACTAAGGTAACATAAGTTATTTCCGAGATTTTTACCTTTACTTCGCGGCTGCAAATGAGTTGGTGAGGCGCTAATTCTCCTCGGTCCATTGCTCATGAGTGCACCAACTTCTCCTGTTGTCGCACAAGAAGCTTGGTAACCTCCAAAGAAAAATTGCAGGTCCGGATGCTCGGGTGTAGTATATCTAGAAGGGATGATGCCCGTGATCTGTGCCAACCCAGTCGATGCCATAATCCCTCTCTGGTTAGTCACATATTCTGTGACCGCCGCCCAGTTCAAATAGTACTCATCGCGTTCATTAATATCCCACGATATGGTGTAAGATACGTGATTATGGAGATTCTCACCAACGCCCGGAAGATCTTTCTTGACTTGGACGTTCACTGATTTTAAATGTGCTGCAGGTCCTATACCTGAAAGGAGTAAAAGTTGCGGAGAGTTCACAGCCCCACCACTAACGATGATTTCTTTCGTTGCCCGAGCTGCTCTGTACTCTCCATCCTAGAACAATCAACGTGAGTAGCCTGAGATATTTCTTAGTCAACACTAGCATTTTCGAAGGCATTAAACCAGAATCGTGTACTTTAAAACATAAAAGAACCCACCACAATCCCGTAATCATGATGATTTCAATAATTGTGAAACATACTTACAAGGAGAGGACGCGAGATGGGAATCGCCGATTTCACTGGGACTTTGAAGGATGAAATTACATCAAAATCCATTAGGGGCGTATTTTTTCTTTCGATCTAATGGGGCTGAGTTTTCGAGATATCGAGGTTTGAGTATTTGCGCTCGAGCGCTCGACTGCCACTGCAGAGCGGGGACCCGGGCTTGGCGGCCTTGGGCGCTTTCTCACAGTCCGACACAATACTGTGATAAACGGAAAGTCCACAGGGTTTCTATATCATCAGATATCATTCCTATAGAGTTTTTTCACGAAGATTGCGAATCTTGAAACGAAAATAATCCATCACGTCTAATTTTTGAAAAAAACGGAGTCAGAAAGAAACAACAAGAATTCGTTTTTGTCGCTTTTTGCAAAAGTTGTTAAACACTATAGTTCAGCGGATAGTGACTATTTTTCAAGTGAATCATGAAAATTATGTCACAAGCAATTCTATATTTTGTTAGGTATATAAAACCTCAAAAATGTTTTGAAGGCGAGAAACATCCGCATGTTATTAAAAATATAAATTATATTTTCCGTTCAAACTATGCAAGATAACGAAAAATGATAAGAAACCAAATTGTTAATCTAAAAAATATCTATGATTTTTTACTATATTATATATTATACATGTTTTTCTATGAAAAATAATATATAAACTTCGTTTTTTACTTTTATCGAATATTATTTGTAAATATTTAACATTATTATTCACATTTATTTTTTACATAAATTTTTACGAAAAGTTGACGAATGTTTTTTTTAAGGAAATAATGTAACTTCTTTATAATTTTCACCTTATTTTAGTTCACTGACTAGGTACACAAAATCCATTATCTCGATTTTCTTCGTTTGTGATACGAAATGCTCTAGGAAAGAACAAAATGAATAAAATAAATTTAATTACCAATAACTTTTGAGAAAAATTTAGATCCAGAAAGTAATTTTTGTTAAGAATACTTTTTTTAATTTGTCATCTAATGTCTTTTAATAGAATTATTTGTTATAATATAATATATTTACAAATTATATTCAATAAAAGTAAAAATTCAAGTCTATATTTTTTTTGCACGAAAAAAATGGGAAACTATTGATAAGTCCAAAAAATTGATTTCACATTATTTATTTGAAAGGATTTAACGTTTCGTAAGTGCTGCAGCAGTGGCATTGAAATTTTCTCGGAATACCGATACTCGAAAATTTCTCCGTATGATGCTTTCCGCGAACTGCGTCCTATATACACTATACGCAGGGCCGAAACTCACATGTGTACAAAATATTAGTCTATCGATGACACTGGAAATCCAGATATCATGTCTAAAATAAAAGCATCGTAGCTCGTTATTTTCTATTAGAATAATTGATAGATTAAGCTTTAAGCTGTTATTTTAGGTGTATTGTAAAATATTTTGCATTGTCATTAGTAGCCCGGCAGATAACGTGAACAATTATGTATTTCGTGTCACAAACGGAGGCATTTTTTAAATTCTTTTAAAACTGAAAATATTTCTACAGCTTTTTCTGGGACATTATCTTATTGTTATGAAAAAGCAGCCCACTGTACGGACAGTTTCGAATAATTTTTACATTTGAATGTTTTTCTTTCATAATTAAAGAAAATATGCATCCTATTAAAAAATGATCTGAAGAAAACTCGTGGATCTTTTTCAGATGAATAATTTTATTCCAAAACGTTCTTGCGTATCTTACATAGTTTTACCGAAAATATAATTTTTTATTGGTAATTATATGCAGATGAATCCCATCTTCAAAATTTTTTGCATGATTCACTTGAAAAAAA
>CAKNWU010048239.1:0-11894 GCA_932072015.1 Andricus quercustozae
ATATATTTTGTTATTTTCTAATCATTTCGAATTCCCGCATAATTATCTAGCAAGAATAGATAGTTCATCCTGTAATTTCCTTGATGACATGACTCTTTATCTCTTACTGAAAAAAGGCAACTCTGCCGGCTTAAAGATAACTCTCTGATGTAAACAAAAAATGCGAGTAAATAAGTCAAATAGAGATCAAACAACAACTTTGTGTGTTGAATCATTTCATTATGTGTGGACTTTCCCTAAGCATGTATTCATTTTAAAGGACTTTGATTCTTAGTTATATTTATCAATCAATTAATGCGAGATCAATTGTACCCAAAATTTTGTTGAATCTTTTTCAGATAATATAGAACAAATTTCAAGGAAAAAAATGTGTAAGGTGAAAACAGGTAAAGGATTATGAGTCAAAAAAAAAGAATTCCAAGTTATAAAAGAAAAAATAGAGAAGAACAGAAGTTAGGAAAAAGTGTAAAAGCTATATATAAGATAAAATATATATGATACACACTCAACTCCCGGTTTAGGAATGGTTTCGGGGATGGCCTGCAAGCAGCCTTGATCCTCAATCGGGGGAATCCAATCGTAAACAGTCAGGGCTGTATGAAACATTTCTGTTGGATTTTTCTGCACCTTAATAAACGTTATCCACAAAAAATGTTTCAAAGCCAAACATAACCTAAAAAGCCCTTTTGTAATTAATGAACGATATGCATTCAGTTTGTCGAAGACAAGAGTGAACTAAATATTTAGCGGATCTGAGGAATAAGTTTTGCTCTTACACGTAAAAATAATGTTTTTCCTGCTTATTTACTTTAAACGTTTTCGGCCTCTGTCTCTCGCTCTCTTAAACTATTTCCACAACCACATTATCGTTTTTTTTGACGATTTTTTGTTCTGGTATTGATAATGTTCAACCTTATTGTCCCAATCAGCTTCGCGAGCTAGCAATTTCCTGTACATAAGGTCAGAGATACCATATTTCTGTTCAATATCTTGTTTTGAGGATCCTGCTTTCACTTGACCTGCAAGCTCATATTTCTCTTTAAACGACGAACGCTGTCTCTTCTTTTCCTACAAAATTTTCGAAAATCATTTTCTGACGCACCAGACCAAATGCTAATGCATAAAAACTATTACTTGTTTTTTTTGTACTTAATTGAATACTTGATATACAGGTTGCTCTTATTTTTTGAGTTTCTGGAGCTTGTCGAGGTGATAAGCTAGTTCACATAAAAGTTTTGGATATAACAAATTATGGTAATATTTTGGTGGTCAATCTTTCTGATACGCAGACCTAAACCTCGACGATTTACTATTGGCGATGAATTTAACGATGTAGTAAAGCGACACGAGGTCCTGCGTCCTCCTACAATAACGACCGATGGATTACACAGGCCCACAAAAAAAAATTTGTTCTGAGTCTTGGATGCCAATATGATATTCCCATGTATTTTTCCCCGCTGAAAACGAATCCGCAACCCATTTTACCTCTACATGTCAGGATTTTGACATAACCTCAAAAAACCACTCGAAAAATCCCTTAAACCAATCAAACCATTTACTCCATACCACTTCCCCCCTCCTCCAAAAAAATTGGTAACCCAAAACACCATAATATCATAATCCCCTAACCTCGTGATACCATAACTCCATAACCTCTAAACCCCGTAACCTCATTTAGTAGAAGAATCCGGTTCGGGAAAACAGAACAATTTCGTGAGTTTTTCTTGTGGAACATAGTGTTATAGGGTTACCAATTGGGGGGGGGGGGGGGGGAAAGGGGTATAGGGTAAATGATTTGACCGGTTTTAGGGATTTTTCGGGTGTTTTTTGAGGTTATGTCAAAATCCTGACGTGTAGAGGCAAAACGGGTCGCGTCATTGGTTCCAGCGCGAAAAAATGCACGGGAATATCATATTGGCATCCAAGACTCAGAATAAAATTTTTTTTGTGGGCCTGCGTTGTTTATCAACTAGATACTCATCTCCAGAATCGAACGCGTTTTTCATGTCAACACTCAGGACCGCTGTCTAGTCTCTGAACCCGGCTCAGTATATGGAGCAGTAGCGCCCAGTGAGACGCGATGTAAACGCAGCTTCTGATACAGCACTGACGTCAAGGTCACCTGAGCGTCAAGGTCATCCAGGGACGCTCACTATGGGAAGACAGAAGCAGTCAGGCGTAAAGCCGTCGGATGGTCGGGCGGCATAGAATCGGGAGATGAGTGTATCAAAAAGATAAATGCAGCATACAGATAATCGGGAAAAATAAATTCCAAGCCATGCCAAAAGAAATCGCGAAGCATTTAAATCTGGAAGAACCCGTCTTCGAGGATGAAAATCTAGCAGTATTGCAGAATAGTACGTCGAAGAGTCCATGAACCAGAATAAGGCAAAAAACGTTCAAATATTATCTTCCTCGAAAAGGTTTCCCTTGACAACAAAATCACATTTACAACAATTGCTCCTATTTAGTTCATAATTGCAATAAAAATCAATGAAAAATAGGATTGCTTTTAAGCAAGACCAGTGGCTGCAAAATAAAAGTATTATTTAGATTTCGCCAAAGATAAAATTTCACGTAAAATGTCTATATTCCGAGAGAACGAAATGTGATTTTACCTCGGATTTTACAGCATTATAAATCTGGCGATTCCTACTATGTGATTTTTTTGTCTTATTTCAATATTTTAAAGGCAATCATATTAATAAATAACTACTTTTATAATTTAGTGTTGTTGAATATGTAAAAATGTTACGAGAAGTTTACTGCACAGAAAAAATAAAGTGTGAATCTAATTCTAATTTTAGGGTACCATTCCCCTGAAACAAAAATTAGTCATGTTAGTGTGAATGGTACCATTCCACAAGGGATCGTTTCCCTTGAACCTGGGGTATGAAACGTCACCTGTTGACAATTGTTTTCACAGTTTTGGATCAAAAACAACAGACGATAGTTTCATACCACAACTCCGAGCGAAATGGAACCCCATCTTGAAATTAGGTTGGTATCAAGAATGGTTTCCATTTCTTCCGCGTTACTTACACGTACTAGAATAAGTCATACAAATTAATTCTTTAGGCATATCCAAAATAATTAAAATTTGACCTCAAAAATTGTTATTTTCTTGAAAGATGTATTTTTGTAAAGCAAGTGGGTTACAACTTTCTGAAAGCTTAAATCTAGAATATGTTTTTTGCCTTTCCTATAAAATTTCATTCTTGTTGCTCACGAGCTTATGCAACTTGATGGACAATATATCATTTCAATTATTTATTAAGAATTTATAAATCTTTGAACTATACAATTTACTTCTAAATTTCATGGAATGATGCTTTATACATAATTTCCAAATGTAATTTGCATCGGCTGCATAAATTAAAATTATTGTTTGACCTTTTTTGTCAAAAGTCACAGTCCATTGATAGAAGCGATTGTGCTCGATCCGTTCTCACATCCGAGGATATTTATAGTTTCCTTCATTGTGAATTCGAATATAATTGATACGGATGGTTGACAGTAAAGCTTCACAGCCTTTGTAGTACAATCCACAAGTCCAAGTTGTGCACTAAAAACAATGTTTGAAACCTATTATTATTATTATACTTTGAACTATTACAGGTCAATGCCAAATTACCATTTGACATTATTCTGTTTTCCGATTTGCCTTTTGTGATCATCTTTATTCTTCAGAAAAGCCATAATATCCATTTCACCTAATCAGAATTTAACCAACATTTCATTTCATCAGCATTAGAGATCCTCTAGGGCGAGTAGGGACACGTGAGCCCTCGCTACCAGCAATATAAGCCCCAATACCTATCTTCTTCTACCTATCTCCCAGTCTTCAAATAAATGGACACACAGGTCATATTTTCTTGTCCAGTAATAATTTTTGACTAATTTTTTAAATCACGAGTTTTTAAAAAATAATTGAGTTCGAAAGCTTTACGACAAAAACATTTCAATGCAATTCTTTTATTCATATTTTACCCTTATATTGTGAGAGATGAAGTGGAGAGAGGAGTGGAGGGTAAAAGAGTTATCGAGAGGGCAAAAAGGCATGGGACGTACGTATGATGTGCTAGAGGGTGAGGCGAACCACTATAGAGAAAAGCGTTGAGATATGTGGCTTGGTGAAGGGTGAGGTAGGAGAGGACAGGAAGAATATTATTCAAGAGAGAGTCATAGGTGTAAATATAATGAGATACAAGGCCATGAGGGGGTGTTGGAGGGAGATTCACGTAGGTTGAAGAATAGATTGGCTAGAGGGAGAAATGTTTGGTTAGTAAGGATGTGCAGGAGGACAGGGGCTGATTATGTGTATAGGAGTTGGATACAAGTGGGATGTAGAAGGGGAAGGTGGTGGATAGTGGATAGTAGAGAGAATAATAAATGGCGAGTGGAAGTTAAGAAGAGACTAGATAGCAAATAAGTGTCGTATTGAAGAGGGGAGATGGGAGTACACAGTGGGATCGATCGGGTATTCACTGTCATAATCCACTACACCGACAATTCCGATCCGATTTCGATTTTCTTTTATAAATATTATAAGCCCAATTTTCAAATTTTATTATGTGAACTTACATATTTCAACAAATAGTGTAATATAAATGCATAAATATCCCACAGGAGTGATGTTCAGAATAAAAAATAATCATGAATTGATAATGACGATTTTTAAAAACATTTTGATAAAAAAAATGCTAAATTTTTGGATTATGTCGATCTCATGGATTTTTTTCTGGCTAAAATACTTTAACAGTCATAATAAGGTATTATAAATCGTTTGATGTTGTATTAAATAAAATTTATTAATTAAAATACGTTCAGGGAGGGTCTTGATATGGATAAATGCAAAAACCAATAATGAAAAGGGATTGCTAGAAAGGGTAATATGCAGGAATGAATACGTGGAAAAGGGAGGCTCTGAAGGTCCTTGTGAGAGGCTCTATAGGCCATCGTGGGAGGCTCTACAGGCCCTTCTGGGAATTCTGAAATTACAAGTAGGCTGTTAGGGGCCGTCTGAAAACGACGTTACAACAAAATATTTTCTACCAAAAAATATGAATTTTCAAGCATAAGAGACGAATTTGTTAGAAGACGGTTGAATTTTCAACAAAATGTCACGCGTTCGGTCTTTGTATGTCCCCCACATTTGAGCGCAAGCCTTTTAAAATTAAAGGTCAAAGCATCAACAACTGCAATTTGGTGATTGTGAATTCTCTTTGGTTAAAGTTCCTTTGGCTTTAACGAACACATTCTCATCAAGAATCTCGTGCTTCGCACTTGATTTTGTTCAAAATGCGAACTTTTCTACATTATTTTCAACCTTATTATATCAAATCTATATTATATTTATTTCTGTACCTCGGTCTGAGGCTTCTTATTCAGATATTGCAAAATAATGTACACATTTTATTATTCATAATTACTTCAATATTTGTGTCTTATTTTGCATTAAATTTTATTCTCAGCTACCCTGCAAAATGTATCATTTCAATAAATTAATATTATTACGATTCATAATATGCATTGGCATTGAAGCATACGTATTTTGATTGTCTTCTTCGTATAATTTGAATTTTCTTGCAACTTGTGTTCCATAAATATAATTTATTGTTTAAGTTATTTTTCACGATTTAAACTACAAATACGCACCATAGCGTAAGGTCGTTCTAAGAAAATTTGTAGATATAATTTAGGCGAAAAATTTGGTTAAATAAAATGTTTCTGTAGCTTGTGTAATTTTTTCCAAAAAGTTAATTTTTTTATTTTCAATATATTTTTACAACAAGACTTTATAACATATCTAAATATATTTTTTGGTAGAACAACTTTTTTTGTCATTTTTTTCGTCTCGTGTGTCGTTTTTCCATAAATTTAATTTTTTTATTTTTAATCTTATTTTTTACGTCCTTTCTAAAAATTGCTAATAAAAAATTTGTATATCCTTTTTGGGTGAACAGCTTTTGTCGAATAATTTTTGTTTCGTACCTTGTGTCACATTTCAAAAAATTTAATTGTTTACTTTGAATGTTATCTTTTACGATTAAAACTAAAACTACGCATCATATCAAAAAATTATTGATGACAAATTTGGATGAGTTTTCAATTTTTCTCGGAAGAGCAACTTTTGTCTATTCATATTTTTCATAGCATGCGTCGATTGTCCACAAATTTAATTTTTCAATTTTTAATGCTATTTTTTACGTATAAAAAAGAAACTATGCGTCCTACCCAAAAATGATTCATAACCAATTTGTAACTCCTGTTATGGTTAACAATTTTTGTAGATTGATTTTTTCACTACCTTGCATAAGTTGACCGCAAAATTGAATTTTTGATTTCTTAATATTTTATGTGCGATCTAAATTTGAATTTTCGATTTTTCCAGAAAATTCAAAAGGTTGTTTTGATGATCTTGTAGGGCTTTCAAAAGTATACAGAAATCGACGACAATGACAATAGACAGACAGACACCGACGTAAAAACATTTTTCACACAAAATCAATACTTTCTCATTAGGATGAGAATGTAAAAAGAATTTTTAAACAAATATTTGAATCGTGAACAAACCAAAAAAAAATTTCCAACAAGCAAGATTAACTTTTTAACCAAGAAGATGAATTTTCAATAAAATATACGCATTTTCTACGAAATACTAGAATTTTCAACTTCTAAACGATACGTTTCTAACCAAAAATAGGAATAATTCAATTTTTAGATACAAAAATTAATTATTCACTCATACCAAAATGAATTTGAAAAAAAAACAGTTATATTTCCAACTAAAGAAGTGCAAGTAAAACAAAATGAATATTTAAAAAATTAGTTCAACTTTCAACCAAAAAAGTTGAATTTTTAACCAAGCAGTTAAATTTTCAACCCGAACAAAATGACTTTGCAATAAAAGATTTAATTTTCTATCAAAAAGTTTACTTTTTAATATACAAAGATGCATTTTTAAGCAAGAAGGTTAATGTTCTACCAAAAATATGAATTTTCAATAAGATACAATAATTACAATAAATAAATAGCTAAATTTTCAACTAGAAAACATGAATTTTTAGTTAAAAATATCAATTTTTAGCCATAAATGAAAGTTATATTTTTAGTTAAAAAATTAATTCTAAAAAAAAACAATTTCCAAGAAAGTATAAAAATAATAAAATTTTCAACCAAACAGATACATTTTTAACTAAACTTATGAATCTTCACAAACAAAATATGTTTTAACAAAAGAGTTCAACATTCAATCCAAAACTTCATTTTTTAACCGAGAAGATTAATTTTATAAAAATGTAGTAGGGTCATTTTTAACCAAACAGATGAATCTCCAACCAAAAAATGCATGGTTAACAATGTAGTTGAACCAAGTAGTTAAAATTGTACCAACAAAGATGAATTTTCAAGATAATAGTTGCATTATCACCAAAATAATTTAATTTCTTTTAATTTTTGTAAGTTTCTTGAAAACATAGGAGAAACAGAAGAATCCTTTTGAAAAGGTGAAAATAGGGGAGTAGGGAAAAGAGTATAAAGTCTGAAATATGATAGTGATTGTCAAACTTATTGAGTTCATGATGTCACTTACTGAATCCTCCCCTCACCGCCCCTGTTATCAACTGCAGTTTATGTGCTACTCCCTCTACCCATTTAATTGGTAACGTAGTTTATGGAAGGCTAATGATTGTACCCAATCGTTCAATTGTCGGCTGTAGCATATTTTCAACAGTAAATTCCCAATTCAGCCCATTGTCGAGCGGGGAGAATGATAGATGATGGGGGGTGAAAAATGTAGGAATGATAATTATCTCATTAGAAATGTTGAGGAAAGAAGAAAGAAAGGATAATAATATTATGACATGATTCGGATGAAAAAAAATTCTGCTAACTTACTTGCAAATCTCTTTAGTGGCAAAGAACGTCTGATAAAGATTCGACCTAGGAATTTGATGTTTATAGCGGCATTTTAGCATTGCTAATACAAGGGCTGGATTTGTATTGCACTCGGGAGAAAGAGTCAAAATTACAGCTGAAAATAAAATATTTTTTGTGTTATTGATTATCAATAGCAGATATTATTAATTATTGGTTTAAAACATCAAGATTTTTACCGCTTTTTATATAAACTGAGCAAACAGTTCGTTGCATTTTGCGAATGACGATTTGTTTCTCATTTTCAGAAAAGATGTCTGATTCGTTCATGCAAATTCTTGCTATTTCTAGCATCAGAGAGTATTTCTTTTCCCAATCAATGGAACTGTAACAATGCTCATTAACTTGTGAATCCACCAAATCCAAGGAATTCGAATCTTTAATGTTATTAACGATTTTATTAAAAATAGAAGCAGAGGCAAGATTCAAATTTGCAATTTCCGGCATGGTGTTACTCTTATGTTCGAGTTTGGAAACACAAATATCGTTGAAAGCATCCGTGGAGATGTTTTGCACAGCTTGATCATTATTTGTAACTGGAATACAATATGATAAAATGCAAAGACCTGAAAATAACGGAATAAATTTTCATTCAGAAATAAGCTGTAAGAGGAATAGGCAATGCACACAATTTTAATGTTCTTCACTCAGAGAAATTTTCTCTTGTGTCGAACGGTTGCTTCTTGACACGTATGGAATTTTCTCTCAAATTTAAGGTTAAGAGAAATTTCATGTGTCTCAAAAAGAATCTTCTTGCAGCAAGCATTAATCTTTTGCGGTAAAATTCATCTGATCTTGCAGCTAAATAATGCTGTTTGTGTAAAAAAGGTATTCAAGTGGTTCAAAACAAAACGGACAAGATGACGATGCTTTGTTTCAAGACAACTTTTTCTCTGAGTGTTACGGATGAGCTATTCTATATAAAACAATTATACTCACAGCATAAGGTTATAAGAATTCCTAATTGGTTCATTGTGTTTGTTTTTATTTTTAACATATAAACAATATTTTGTCAGATTATATCAATTTGATTCTTTCTACGAGAAACTCTATTTAGCATATATTATACCCGGGTCAAGTTGATACTCGAGTTTATAAAGATCACTGAAAAGCAATGTACAAAAACTAAGAGAATAGGAAAACTGATTTAGATTGAAATAACCGAAGGGGACTTTCATACCAAAGCGCGTCAAGAATTATGTGTCTGCATGCATGTACGATAAGGTCATATCACTCAGAAAACGTTACATCAGTTTCAGATACGGCGAGGATGTCAACTACTTCAACTAAAATTTAATTACTCAAAGAAATCTGTTTATTATACATTAACTTGAATCACATTCAGTTATTTTTAACAGATTCTTATTCCTTATCCATTCTTGGTTATCCTTGTCTTCCCCAGATTCATTATTATCAACCACTGCAAGTTTTTTATGGTTAATTGTTAATGATTGTCACCAAACTCACAAACATTTAACATTACCTAAAACCAATGTTAACTAAATACTTTCAAAACTGAACAATTTCAAAGTTTGAGTTTGGATTTCAGACATTATTTTGTTATCTCCAAAGTGAGGCGCGGACACGTCACACAATAGGAAAAAACGCGATTTTGTTTAATTTCGATAATTTGTTATTTAAGTTAAAAAGTGACTAAAAAACGTAATTTTTTATATTTTTATTCGTGCAACCTGCTTTGTACTTTTTGCTGACATTTTTTCAATAATGCAAATAGTATATTTACTCTTTATAAACTAAAATTTTTGTTATAGATTGAATACTTTCATTTCTTTAATCATTTTCAACAAACTAATAGATCAAACGTACATCAGATGCATTTTTGGTGTTTGAATGCCTTATTGTAATGATTGCGACGTTATATTTTTATAATTAACAATTAATTACGATTGACAACCTAATGCGAAAAACTTTTATATTTATAAACAATTTTTATAAAAAAATCTCCTTATTCCGCACTTTTAAACATAAAAAACTCTTCTTTTCTGTAGAGTCACTTGTTTTCAGTCTTTGAAGTCATTTCTATGTGTATAAATAATAATTATTATCATAAAAAATATTGGCTTTAAAATAAACCATTATCATAAACAACTTCTTTAACCCAAATTATTTATTTCGTAGTTTTGAACGTAGAAAGTTTTTTTCTTGTCCGAGTCATTTCGTTTCTGGATAGGAATTATATCGTAATACACCAGATTGCCATTGAATACAATTATTATCATTATTTTCACTAATTTCTATCATCCAATTCATAAGTGTTTATAATAATTAATAAGAAAAAATTGTCATTATTACATTGTGTTGTCGAATATTTATTTTTTGTGGGATAGTATTATCTTTAAGATAAAAAGAATTAAATCTCTTGCATAAATATATTTCTTTTCAGAAAAAAGACATAAAGCTGCAGAGAATGACAATTTCACATGTTCAAAAATGTGTTATATGTTAATTATTTCAAAGCTATTCTTTATCAAAATAAAAATTGTTCTCGCTTAGTTCTCAGTCGTGATTTTATTATTAATGTTACGTAATTTATTAGAGAAAGCAGTATAAATAATGCATTAAAACACGAAAATATAAGAGATACAATTTGTATACATTACTTTGTTGACAACAATTAAGAAAATAAGGAAATTTAATCCATAATAGAATTTTCGGTCATTAAGTGTAAACTTAACAATTCGATACATTTTTAGGAAAAGTCTTTGAGCAGAGCGAAGTAGGTGGCACAAATATACCAAGAAATATCGGTTTCTCGAAATTTTTACTTTAAAAAACATGAATTTTGTTTAAATCCGCCTCGACAGACATTTTGGAAATTGGAGAAGCTTCAATAAAAAAAAGAATACCTAAAAATTGGTTGAGAAGTAAGACCTCTGGAAATTATTGTACCAAAATTCTCTCATGCTGATAAAAATGCTGTAAACAAACCCATTCAAATTTTTCCTCTACGAATGAGAGGAGTAAGAGGAGTGGTGGATAGAGGAGTTATAGAGAGGGAGGCCGAGCGAGAGGTGAACGTATGATGCGCTAGAGGCGGAGGGGTCGAGAAGTACTGATTATGAAAGGAAGATTATTAAGTAAGACACACAAGAGAAGATTGGGTTAGGATAAAGGATAAATTGGAGAGAGTGAAAAAGGAGTGAATGGTTGAGAGGGCAGCGGCGTAAAAGGGCTAATGAAATGTCACATAGAGAAGGGTGAGGAAGGATGTAACTGGGAGAATAATGAAAAGAGAGGGGGTGAATTATGTGGATATGATGTGGTAAAAAGGGCACAACGGATTTAAGAGGTGGCGGCGAAGGGTGATTGGATTAATGAAGAGTGGTAGAAGGGAGCTATGGGAAGATTGAGTTAGGTCAGAAGATATATTAATTTGAGGGGAATTGGGAATAGAAGTAGAGAGCAAAAAGGAGAGAGGAGATGCCTAGAATTTTTGGCGAACAGTGGATTAGAAAAGTGGGATGAGCGAGAGATCTGGGAAGGAGACGGGGAAGAATACATGGTTGGGTATAATGGTTGATGTATGCAGAATCATATTGACTACAGGGGAAAGGAGTGCAGACCTGAGAGAGAGGAAAAGTGTAGGAGAATTTGAGAGAAAAGGCGCCGAGAAGGAGGTAGGTACGAGATGGACTGGTGGATAAAGATATAATGGAATAAGAGCAGTGGGGTGATAAAGGATGTAGGCATGATATAATAAAAAGGGAGCGGACGAGGGAGTTAAAGACGTGTGGTATTTAGAAGAGTGGTGCCCAGGAGATGTAGGAGATGAACGGAAGGTTTCGACGGGATGCGAGTAGTGGAGCAGTGGTTTTAGGGGAGGAGAGGAATGGTTGGTGGCGAAAAAGAGTCATAATATTTATATTTTAAATTTTCTTCTTAAAATAGATTTCATTCAGAACCTGCAAATGTGCGTTCATTTTATCCAAATCACC
>CAKNWU010048247.1:0-12605 GCA_932072015.1 Andricus quercustozae
TGGAACATGGGACGTCTTTAGAACATGAATTGGACTGACACGCACGTCCTCGGAACGTCTTTAGAACGTTCTTAGGATTTTAATGTTTTTGTGCCCACTGGGTTAGAACTAATTCATCGTTTTGTATTCCTTTTCAGCAAGTGGGGCTCCTTTTTGCTGCAGCTCCTTTGGAATCGAAAATTGGTTCTAATGGAAACCCCAGTTTTTTCTATGATATTGATTATAACTAGAAACAAAATTTTTATGAATTTAAGAAAACGCAATATCTTTTTCATAAAGTGTGAAGCTGATTCAAATAAAAATCCTGCTACGAAGTACTATATGGGTGTGTATTCACTGTAGGTGTATTTATTTGTGCCCATTTTATGAGCACATTCCTTCCTCATGGATATCAAAATAATAAATTTGCTTTCTCATAGAAGGAGGTTTTGTGAGGAGGTATTTTTTAAGTATTATATGGTCTTCAAGTAAAAAAAAACTACATGGTAGTTCGTTTATTAATTCTGATTTTTCGAATAAAACTGCGTGATTTTTCAAAGTTACTTGAATGAATACAATAATAATAATGTATAGTTTTTCGGTATGGAAATTGTTGATGTACGGTAAAGGAGCCAATTGTCGTGGAAATAGGCAACCTCAAACTTTGCTAAACTCTTTTTTATAAGCTAAAACTCCTACAACTTTAAAAATTATTGGGCTGGACAGTAAGTTTATCGAACTTTCATTTCTCTACGTATTTGCTTTCAGAAATTTAGAATGTTAAACCAAATTGTGATATAAACTAAATGTGCCAAAACACCATTTCTTGAGGTGCATTTCCCAATCACTCGAGTCCTAGACCCATTTGTCGAGTGTGCATGGCCTAACCCAAAAATTGGAAAATGTATAAAGTTCAAATTCGATTTATAATCCTAATATGAATAATATTTGAAAAAATATAATTTGTTAAGTACCTGAATTTAAAAAAAAAACTGAATGCAATTTTTTCCAAAAATATAAATATTTGAAAAAAAGTTTGATTCATCCTTATCACTATACGTAGCATTTAAATATAAAGAATAAATCAAAAAGTAAGAAAAGTGCTTCACAATTTCTAATTCAGCCAACCTACATAATTGTAAAGAAGATTTTGTTTATTGGCATTAGGGTCGATAATGTTTATTTGTTTTGTGTTCTTCAATCCTCGAAAAACAATTAAGTTGCTTCAAACGTTTTGCATAATGGCGGCTGCCATTAGTGAATTTTACTAAATCGGCGCAGATTTAGTAAATCGTGAAAATGAAATAACGTCTTGTAGATGCGCAGTTTTAAAATTGAAAATATTATTCTTTGGTTAATATCTTAGTAGAGAAATTATATAAATTCTTTAATTAAAAATTTTATTTTATTAATAACCATTAATAAATCTTCCAGTATTCTTGTAACATTTTCTAAACTTAGTATACACGTTTGATGAAAAACAATTAGAATGTAGTAAAAAATTAATCATTTTTTTTAAATTGTCAAAATACATTGCAGTTAGATAGATAAAAGTTGATTTTTCAGCCTACTGGCCTCAATGTATATTTAGTTGAATTTTTTATATTTTTTACTTAAAAAAATCTTTTTTATTGTAAAATACTCTTAAAACCCATTTTCGTTTGTGTGAGAGAAATAATTTAAGTAATAAATTCTCTGTTATCATGAGGAATTATATCTGTGAAAGTAAAATGTTATTCTTTAAAAAATGTTTTTTCTTATTGACTGAAAGCTGATGAAAATTTTTTTTACATTGTAGTGAGAAAACAAATTATCTTGTATACAATTTTCCCTTGAATGAATTTGTTTGTTTTTTAAATTTTAACATTTTTGTTTTGAAATTAAAATGTACTGAGTGTTGTCATTGAAAGTTATATCTGTGGAAGTAAAATCATGTCAAAAATTCCCACTGTTGTTGAAAAATATAAATTTAAAAAAAAAACACTGTAGTTGCATAATTATTTAATTATGCTTAAAAAATTAAAACATTGTAGTTAAAGGATTTATGAAAATATTTCATGAATTTTCTGTTATCATGAGGATTCTCTTCAAAATCGCACTATATAGTAAAAATACAAAATGATCAAAAAACCTTATACTTACATAATTATGCAAATATTCTTTTAAAGAAATGTTTTTCCTACCGACGAAAAGTTTATGAAATAAATTTTACACAATAGTAAGAATACAATTTTTCAACAAATATTGCATTTAAACAATTTTTTCTTAAGTTATGGTTGCATTTTTTTAAATTTACATTTGAAATTAAAATGTACTGAAGTGGGACGATGGTCGTGGGGGTTAACACTAGGGGTACCGAGGGCCGAAATTTGACGGTTTTCAATTTTCATTTTTCGATTATGTCCGTAATTTTTGGAGTTGATCTTTCGCGCTTCATGAATTTTATTTATTTGTCCCTTTGAATGTTTTTCTCGATTTTGAAATTTTTTTGTCAATGCGTTTTCTAAATATCGTATTGTTCACCAAAGGTTCGCCAAAGGTGTGAGCGAAATCAGTAATAGTGACTTACCTGTGGTCATAAAGTCTATCTTTTTCTACTCAACATTTTTTGGCAGTGTAGCATTTATTTTCATAATTTGTTATCATATATACGCCGAAAAGATTCCATAATAGCGCTAGGCTTTTATACTTACTATTTTTAGTGTTTTGACTTAACTTTTTTTTACAGTCTACTATCTGTTGTGGTGACCATGACAGTTGTAAGACTTAAAATACACTTGGAGCAATATAAGTAACAAAGAACATCACAATGTATCAGTTTATGAAAGCTTTAAATACGAAAAAATAGATAACCGTCAAATGACGGCTCGCGGTACCCGGAGGGGGGCCGGTCAGTCCGGTACCCCTAGTGTTAAGGCGTATGCTTTGGACCTACTCCGTCGGCTTGCCGGTTTGGATTCCCGCCTCGCACTCTGGACGAGCCTCGGCGGCCCATGCGGTGAACACTAGCCTAGCAAGGGAGTTGTTCATCTCCGGAGAGTCGTGGGACCGGCACCTCTAGAGAAAAAGGTTCTCTAAGTACTTATAGCTGTTGCTCTTGGTGGTTCGGAACCCACCTTAAACTGTAGGTCCCCCTCTTACAACCCTTAGGGGACACATTAGAAGCTTCCATTTCAATTAAAATGTACTGATGTTTCTGTTATCACTGAACATTATTTTTGGAAGAGTAAAAAACTTTTTTCCCTTCAAAATCATATTGTAATAAAACTACGAGATTATATCAAAGGCATGTTTTAGTAAAATAATTATTCTAATATTTAGTGATGCATATCGATCATTTTTAGACAAAATCGAGATTTCCTTGAAACATAATTAGATTGAACTTATATGTAATAGAGATCAAGAATTTGTAATGAAAAAATCGATCGAAACGAGACTATCATCTCTACTGATTGATCATTCATCTCGATGTGATTTGTATGGTGTTCAAGGTTTTAATTTAATCTGTAGTAAAATTTTTGTTTTTAAGTCTTTTATTTTTAAATTGAAATTGAAATTTAATGACGCCAACATTTTAATATTATTGCAATCAAAATCAAAGCGATGGTTGCAATTCCAAAAGTGTGCTGTGATAAAAGTGTATTCAAATTACCAACTTTACAATCTCTTTTGTGTTCACTATAACACTAGATTTTAGTCTCCCACCTGTTACATTAATATAAACTTTTGCACTACATTTATATTTTATAAGATATGCCATTCCATATACATTTTCTGTATTATTGATATCCTTTTATATCAGTAAAAATCTATTAAGAGTGTTTTTATTATTAAAATAAACATTTATGGTCAATTTTTCAAAAGATCTTCTTAACTGTTCAGAAAGTCCTTGAACAAGGTAATGTGACTTTTAAATCAGATTTTTTGTAAGTGTATTCTTCTTTCTGGAACTATTGTAGATTTCATGAATTCTTTCTCTCATAAAGTAATAACACTTTTTATCAAAGGAAGCAGATCATTATTCTGAACTAATATAATTTTTAATGGATTAGACCAACTTTTTGAAAAAACAATTGATGAGAATTATAATTAGGATATCTGCCAGACCGCGAAGGTATTTCAGGTGTTTTTCTAATCTGTAAATCAAAGTAATTTATTGAATTATTTTTTTCAAGTTTAAATGTAAACTGTATAGAATTTTCTATACTGTTAAAAGCATTTATAAAATCATAAATTTTATCAGTAGGAACAATAGCTGAAATATCACCCATGTACCGTTTATATAGGCATAGAATTGAACTGTTCTAAAGCTCTGTTTTTCTACATCTTCTAAAACCAAATTTGAAACTATAGGAGACAATGGAGAACCCATAAGACAACCACTTAGTTGTTTTCAGTATTTTCCATCAAATGAGAAAACCATGTTATTAAAAGCAGTTCTAGTAGCTATTAAATATTCAGATTATTCTATATTTTAGTTAGATTATGATTAAAAATTATTTTTTCTTCAATACGATCCAACGCAAGATCTTATGCAAAGATTATCAACTATTGAAACAACGTTCAATGAAACTGAAGAATGTGGTAAAGGAAGTATAATTTTCTTCAACGCGTCTTTTAAATCAAAACTGTTTTTCTCAGACGATTCTGTGTAGCCTGAAGCAGGTTTTAAAAGATTGGACAAATATTCAGCTAAGTTGTAAGTACTGCCCTCATGCTGTTTGTCACGTATGACTGAGCACTGCCTCTCTTTCGGTCCCGCGGTCTCCGCATCACCAAATTACCGAAAACATCAACTCTATAAGGAATATCGTAAATCCGGGGTTCTTAATTATGTGTTTAATATATGTGTTTTTAATTTGTATGCCACTTCTTCATTTATTAATCTTGTTTTCTCTCATTTAATGGCTATATCATTATCATTGCTAAGAATGTTTAAAAAAATTTTATTGTAGTTATCTCTATTAGCTTCTACTATTATGTTACCTTTATCTGCATTAAAAAAAATCTTTATTTTCTTTTTGAAAATTTTCAACAAGTTGAACAGATTTTTTGTGATTATTAAAGTTGTTGATTCGATTATGGTTAGAGATTTAATTTCTGATCAACCTGTTTTAAATTTGTTATACAATTTACAATACTAGCCACCATACCATTAAAGGTAACCTATTGACATTAAAATAAGGAATACCAAATTTATCACCCAGTGCTAAGGTTATTTCAGCCTCATCCGCGAAATCAACACTTGATTGTTTGAGTTAAAATCCTCTTTTATAATACGAAGTGTCTCGTCGTCCCAGAATTCGGGACAGCCTTTATAATAAATTGAACTGATTTATGCAATTCTTGTCTCTTTTTATACTTTAGATTATTTAGAGTTAAATTTTGTGAATAAAAAAACCTTTCAATCGATTCATCATTTATGACTGTTTGTAAACGATATTTTAAATAATTCGAAAAATGACATTGTCTTTGAATATCTTTAACTGTTTTTTCAATGTTTAAAACTTTTGTTTGAAAATTTAATTGATGAAAATTGAATGTGTTCAGACAATTTTGTTTGTGCGCTTTAACTAAGTCATTGTTTCTACATTTAATTAAGAACCCTACGCTGTTTCTTAAGAATGAATTGATTTGATTCTCGTCAAGTCCGATATTAAAGAGAGGTTTTTCTCTGACAAAAGAAAAAAATGGTTTTGATTGATCATGAAATATCATCAAAGATTTGTCAATTAGGTCAAAATCGACGTGTTTCTCAGATGCGAACAAATACATCGAATATATAGTACTGTTATATTCCCAATATTTGAAAAGTTTTCCTCATATAAACAAGCTAAACAATATATTTTGAGAAATTATAATTAGGTATTGTTGGATCATAAGAGGTCATCAACAGTTGTTCAATAGGTCAATCGACGTTTCTCGAGAATGCATACCAATACATTATATAAAGTCCTGTTGTATTACTAATATTAACAAAGTTCTCCTTATATAAATATGATAAACAATATATTTTGAAAAATTATAAATAGTCATTGCTAAATCTTAGGAAGCCTCTTTAATTTTGAAAGTGGCCACCGTCTAAGGTTTTGATATAAAGCTTTGTATTCGGGATATTTTTTAAAAGTTGCGCGAGTACTCCTCGAAATTGAAAGATTCCTCTGTAGGTCCATGAATGAATCAACCAATAAATTTGTGATATTTCTAATGAATTCAAAAGTGTATAATTTAAAACAGAAATTTGTAAATGACAAATTCTAATTGAGCTTTCGAGACTCTAAAAAAGGTTGAAGGATGTGCAGTGTTAGTCGAATTTCATTGTAATTAAAAATTCCGATCAAAGTGCGACACCAGAGAGCCCTCTTAAGCTTTCTTAATTACACTTTACTTCATAATTAATTAACGACGCGGTAATTGATCATTACAGCCCGCATGAAGCGTTTCGACTAGTTTTCTCATTCTCATCAGAGAAAGAGAGACAATCGAGTCGATACTTCCGATAGCCCGCATCCTACGAGTATACCTTCTGTATTCGTCTTTCAGTTCTACTTCCCTCCTCGCAGAATTCTCTTGTTTCATAATAAATAAAAATTCTTGTCGTGATTCAATTACATACAAATTTCGTTTTTTCATCTGAATGTATAATTAAAACATCAGTTCTGCTACTATATTGATTTTATACAATATTCTCTCAATTTTTAGATAACAAATCAGTCCGAGAAAAGAGGTCGGAAAGCGACATCAAGGAATGGTTTCGTAGGGGTAGACACAAATTTTAAAAACTTGTAATTTTTTCTTCGTCTATATTTCCAAAAAGGTCATCCACGAATATTGACTTGATACTTGGCTAGGGGTACCTTTTAGACCCTAGTTAAATGTTCTAAAAGTATTTCTGGCATAGTTCAATTTATGGGTAATTGTCCAATTGGAGGCAAACTTGAAGTCCCAGTAATATAACACTAACTTAGAAACTAGTAATGATTTTTTTTTAAATTTAATAAATAGTTATTATCATCCTCTATAAAATGGTAATTTCTTTTTTTTTATTTCCGTTCCGATTTACTTTAATTTAATAAAAGAACTCCCCAAACGTCATTACCGTACGGTGATCGAACCTCAAAAAAAAACCTGGAAAACATTTAACGTATTAAGTTTGTAAACTTTAGATGAAAATGAATTTAATTTATGCATATTTTTTAAGTCAAATGTCCCACGATTTTTTTCATTTCAGAAATCATTACCCCACGTATTTTTATCTATAGTAAAATATTGTAATTACAATTGAGCAATAAATACAGAAATATTAAGCGTATCGTTTAATACAAGATTCTATAAAATTGAGCTTAAAGTATTAATTCTTTTTTTTTTTTGTGAATCCGATAGTAAAACTAAAAAGTGCAGTTAAAACCCAGTTTCGGAGTGAACAAAAATTATAAAAACCATTCCGTTACTTGCTCAGCGGTGTTTTCTAGCATAAGTAGGTGACTTTTTATGATTAAAATCTGTTATTTGTTTATAGATAGTAGAAAAGTCTAAACTTCATCAATTTTCTCGCACCATTCCCGTACGGTTGAGTAGAGGAGTGTACGACTGCTCATATGCGCGTGGATCAGGTGGGCCTGTTTTGTTTTCTGTTTCCTAGCCTCTATTTATATGTATATACAGATGTCAAGAATTGAGCTAAATAAATTAATTAGAAAGAAAGAGATGTGTTACAAATTATATTACCGCAGAAGTAGGGAGATTTGTTATTAATAATATACTGTATACTTTATGTAATTTTTATTCACAATTGTGACAAATTAATGAATTTTGGAGGTTTCAAGATTTATATGTAGCCATGCAGTCTCAACCGTCTCAATAAAAAGTAGAACTTCTCTTGAAATTAAAAAAAATAATAATCTACAATAGTTGAATATTTTGTTTTTCATAAATGGCATCCGTTACAGTATTCACTTTTGAACTTTTTAAAATCTCTTGCTCTCCTTCATCAAACCCCCAACCTCAAATCCACTTTCCGTATTTCATGTAAGAATTTCATCATTATTTCTTATTTTCAAACCTGCCCCTTTTGGATTGATATGATCGATTTCCGTTATGAAATATTTAATTCCTAATAATACTGTGATTGCCACTGTAGGTGCTAAAATTTTTCTACAATTTTACAATCATCCATATAAATTAATTTATTAATAACTTTGAATTTTTTTAAATTCGTTTTTTTTTAATCGCGAAAAATATTGATTTTGGAAAAAATGTTGTTCACAAAAGTTGCAGATCTCGTCAAAACACATATCTTTACATTAGTGCTTTTTCCTAAAATTAATATTTTTCGAGGAAAATTACAAAAATTAATTTCCAGATTTCTTGTAACAAAAAGATGACCACCACTGCATGCGTGGTTTTTTTGGGAGGGCGTTGTAAAAGGGGTCGGCATGAGTGGTGGGAGCGGGTGTGGGCCATTTAAAATGCCCAAGATTATGACGCGTGGATTTTTTTGGCAGTTGGAAAAGGGGTTCGGCGTGAGTGGATGTGAAACACACCCTCTCCACCCACTCACGCCGAACCAAAATCAATATATTTCGAGATTTTGAAAAAAAACTAATTTAAAAAAAAAAGTGAAAATTATGAAACCCCTCAATTTCCCTATCCCTTTCCCCCTAAACTGATTGTTTGCTTAAAATTTTTCTTCGTTTACGATTGGTCACTTTATAGGGCGAATTCACGACCTCAAAGTCATAACTTGAATAGTTTTTAGGGTTTCGTAGCCGCTCATAGTTTCGGTCAGGTATCAGTCCGTCCGTCTGTCATACTTTTCTCAAAGGAGGGGGCAAGATGAGAGGGGAAGTAGGGAGATTGAGGGAAGGCAAGGGACAGGAAAGAGACGGATGGGAAGTATGGCAAGCTAGGAGGTGGGAAGTAAGGGTGCGAACTTGCAAGGACAGGCGAGAAAGTAAAGAGGTGGGTGGTAGGGAAGTGAGGACGAGTAAGAGAGAGGCTGGGGAATTCGGAAATAGTAGGGTGGAGAGGGGAAGTGAGGGATAGTAGGGAAAGTAAAAGTGGAAGAGAAAGTGAAGAGGGAAACGAGGGAATAGGAAGTTAGGGAAATGAGTGGGTCGGTAGTAGGGGAATTCACGGGAGGGGAATACCAGAAACAGGATGGGAAGTGAAGGGATGGGTAATAGGGAAGTGATGGAAGTACGGAAGGGGAATTAGGTGAAGGGACTTATGGAAGGGTGGGCGAATGGGAGAAGTGATGGGAGGGGATTTAGGGGGGTAGAGGTGGGAGCAGTAGGGAAAAGGAAGAGAAAGTGAAGGGGGAAGAATGGGAAGGCTAAGGAGGGAAAGAGAGGGGATGGGAAACAAGGGAAGTCAGGGGATGTGTAGTAGGTAAGTGAGGGTGAGTTGGAGAGGGGGAGTAGGGGAAGGGACGTGAGGAAGTGATGATGTCCAGAAGGGTGTGGTAGAGATAAGAAGTAGGGGAAGTGGAAAATGGGGGGAGGTATAGCAGGAAAAGTAGAGGATTTAGAACTGGGGATAAGGAAGAGAAAGTGGAGGTGGAAGAAAGGGAAGAAGAATTGAGGGGTGTGATATAGGGGAGGCCAAGGGAGGCGAAATGCGGATGAGTAGGGGAAGGGGAGTGAGGGGTGGGCAAGTAGGGAAGGGTTTCTCACGAAACCCTAGAAAAATATTAACATTATTAACCAAATCGTACGAAATCAAATCAGTAAGGGTTTGCACTTATCAAACAGTGAATTTGACTGATTATTCAGTGGGTTCTGCCAGATTGATCACTGAAACCCCCTACTGATTAAACAATTAATCACTTGGAAATTAAAAAGTGAAATAAACTTATTTATTAGTGGAACGCCACTGAATAATCAGTCAAATACACTTATGAATCAGTGGAAACGACTAATGAATTGATTCAGTGTTCCACTTCTTACTTCCTAAATGACCTTTCGCATATCTTCTTTCTAAATATAAATCAATGAGAAGTAGATCACTGAATCAAATCAGTAAAGTTTTTAACTATTATTCAGTTAATTATTATTATTAATGAGTTGATTCAGTGTTATAGACTTTTCACTTTCGAAAATACCTTTTGTAAAGTTTTCAACTGGTTAATCAGTGACTTAGACTTTCCATTTAGTAGGGTTTCACTGATAAATCTGTGAACTTGACTTATCATTCAGTATAATGCCACTGATTAATCAGTGCATACTGATTAATTCAGTATCATTTTCTATATCCTTTTCGGCTTGATCATACTCTCTTTTTTATTGCTTTAAATAATAATTAAATTGAACATTAAAAAATATATTTGCAACTTGCAAATGAAGTAGGCTAAATTGGATTTCCTGGGCTTTTGCCGGTCTTTTTCGCAACCCCGAGCGACATCCGAGCACTTGAGAGAGATGTAAGGGCGGCATTGTTCCCACCGACGCGACGCGACGGGAACTTCATGAGGAACTCGAAGCAAAGAGAGAAAGTCGAGACGAGACGAGACCGCAACTACTATTATAATAGAACGGGGTAGATCCCGGCGCGGATAACGCTTTATTTCATCAAAAAGAAGGGGGCAAGCCGAGATAACGCGTCTAGGGCGGATGGCGTGCGATCCTTGCTCAATGATCCGAAACCCACATACGCCAATCTCAACGAGATCGGGCACTTTATGTGCAATCTAATTCAAATCACTTCAATTTACAATCTGGTTGCCTTAGAATCTTTGATTCACTTACTCAAAAATTATAATATCTATTGAAATTATAAAATGTTATAGATTTCTGAATACAGATTCCTGTTACCGACAATTACCGACATTCAACAACGTTCAGGGGCTTGTGTACTGTGCTCATTTTTGAGGATTTTAAGCAGATTTAAAAGGGCATTCATAAATTATTAACTATTAATTATTGTATACTTATAAATTTTTAGGGGTTATCCAGAAATTGCGTGAGACAATTTGGGTGGAGGGGTGATTTCGGATTTGGTAAAGTCTTACTGTTTCTTATGAATTAACAAAGTAGTTTAACTTTCAGCCAAATAAGACGAATTTTCAAACAAACAATGTAATAGTTGATATTTTTGACTCAAAAGCTGAATTTTCAAACAAATAGTCTACCAAAAATAATGAATTTTCAACAAAATTCATAACTGAATAGTTGGACTTTCAAACACTTATGATTCTTTTCAAACTTACGAATTTTTAAGCTTTATTTTGATTGAGTTCCATAATAATTTTATAAACTCAATTTCTTGAAAGAAATCTTTCTATATTTTAAAGATTATTTTATAAGGAATGTCTTTTAAAAAATTAGCCATTCTTAAATTGTAGATTGTTTTCCCTTCCTTCCTGGAAAATGTAATAATCTAAATAGATTGGTTTAGAATCACCCACAAAAAGAAGATTCATTTTCTACTAACAAACACGAATTCTCATTGAATTACATAAATTTTCAACCAAATAGTTGAATTTTCAAACTAACAAGAATCAATTTTTAACCAAAATGCAAATACTTAAATTTTTATTACGAAAAATAATTTTCAACAAAAAAACAACGAATGTTCTACATAACAGTTGAATTTTTAAACCGAAAATATGAATTTCTAACAAAAAATTTAATAGTTTATTAACTTATTCAGCTAAAAAAGATTTTTATTTTAAATCAAGAACAGTTGAATTCAACCAAGAAATACCAATTTTCAACATACAAACTTGAATCCTAAATTTAAATAGATTAATTTTTAACTAAACTGTTGCATATTTAACAAAAAAATTGATTTTCTACCAAAAATAAAATTTTGAACGAAATACATAAATTATTTACCAAACAGTTAAATTTTCAACCGAGAAAATTAATTTTCTACCTAAAAAGACAAATTTTTAACAAAATACATAAATTTCCAAATAAATAGTTGAATTTTTAACTAAAAAATTTCAATTTTCTATCAAAAATGAAATAGTTAAATTTACAGCTGAAAAAACTAATTTTTACCCAATAAAATTAAATTTCTACCAAAAAAGATGATTTTTCAACATAGTTTTTTTCGTGATACCGCGAAATTCGATTTTGATTTTCTCGGAATAGGATTTTTTTTTTTATCTAACCTTTTTTATTCTCATTGAAATATAATTTTTTCATTCCACTAAATAAAAGAAAACAACTACAAATTTAGTATGGAAACCACTAAAATAGCAAAAAGCACTTCGATCCATGGTAATAAATTTCTTAATAACCTTCTTAAATAATATACAGGTCGATTGAACTGCTAAAAATGATACATTTTTTAAGTTTTCCGAAGTTGCTGTGTTCAGTTTCTAAAAAGCGGACAATGCTTATGTCGAGCCAGACTCTTCAGTAAGGCAATGAGAATCCGCCCTACTTTCTACATTTTATAATTTAATTTACCTAAATTTAATTATAGTGCACATTATCCATAAATTCTTGTTTCAGCCCCTATCCGTGGTTGAAATTTATTATAATAATAACTGCAAAATTTACCAAATTTACAAACAAACATAAGAATTTTTGGAAAATGTAGGGAAGAGCGGGGTATGGCGTCGGTGCGGGGCACGGTGACTATTACAAATAACGCCCGTATTTTTTGATATTCATATT
>CAKNWU010048259.1:0-10026 GCA_932072015.1 Andricus quercustozae
TGATCGTTATAAATAAATATCATCAAAAAATTCGCTGTTTATGCAATTTTTTAGAGTTTGAGATACTTTTTTTTGGAAACTTGTTTCCATCAGTTCTCCGGTAATATTTCGAAACAGTAAATTGACATTTTGAAAAAATGAGTTATAAAAAGTTGTAAAAAGTTATAAACAAATTTCAATTTAGGTCAATTAAAAGCTATGTGCGTTTAGACCGCATGGAGTATCTTCTGCATATAGCCTTTACTGTAAAGATTTTAAAAACCTGTATCGACTTGAAATGCAGGAGAAAAAAAGCTCCTATAGCTGAAATAAAACGGTCTAGCCAAAAATGGTACGAAGAAGAGATCCTGTTACGATCCTACACGCAAGTTATGTTACATTATAAGAATATAAAATATACTTCCATTTATTTTTATAATGCATCTAGATTACCTTAAATTGTATTACAGATAAACGTTACTTTATAAATATTTTAAATCATTACAAAATCTCAGAATACGGTTGATAACAATACAATTGTTAATAGCAAATTATTAATTTATTGTCAACTCGCAATTAGTGTTTTGCGAATCTGCATTTATCGAGTACACAATAACACATTGACATTGCAGGTATCGTAAGAATTTATTTAGTTTCTGTTATAAAAAAGAAAACTTTAAAATTGGTTAAAAATATAAGCCGGAATATTTATGTGAACATGTTTTCATACCATGTCCAAAATCTTCTAAAAATATATCCAGAACAGGTAAAAATATTTTAATATATTGAAAAAATGAGTATTTTAAGGTTGTATGCAAGTCCCATCACCGTAGTAGAGTCCCGCGGGGCGCCGTCGAGCCATGCTATGTTGAAAAAATTTCACGGGCCTGCATGGAGAAATTTTCAGTGCGCCACTGGCTTAGAATTCGTAGTTTGTGTGTATACGTACAGTCACCACTGCTATGCCAACGGCAGATTCGCAGATTGCGCAACGAATAGTGTTGCCGGGTCGCAATACTGTTACGTTTATTAGTTTAGAAGTGACTTAAATTTCAGTGCTTGTCATTAGATTACATAGGACTACAAAATCTGAACCCTTGAAACACGGACAAGACTAGGTGGGTCTTATATTTTCGGGGTCGCTGAATACGAATCCTCTGTCCGTTTGGTCCCATCAGGTCAGGTTTAAGGTCAGTTCAAGGTCAAACTAACAAAATCCATCGCCAACCAATTAAGTCAAGGCACCTATAGGTTTTCGGGGTCGCTGAATTCAAATCCGTTGTCCTTTTGGTCCCATCAGGTCAGGGTAAAGGTCAATTGAAGGTCAAACCTACAAAATAAATCGCTAACCAAATAAGTCAGGGTAGCCATAGGTTTTTGGGGTCGCTGAATTCGAATCCGTCATCCGTTTAGTCCCATAAGGTCAGGGTCAAGATCAATTCAAGGTCAAACCTACAAAATTCATCGCTAACCAAATAAGTCAGGATACTGATAGGTTTACGGGGTCGCTAAATTCAAATCTGTTATCTGTTTGGTCTCATCAGGTCAGGGTCAAGGTTAATTCAAGGTCAAACCAAACGGACAACGGATTGGAATTCAGCGAGTCCGAAAACATATAGTTACCCTGACTTAATTGGTTAACGATGAATTTTTTAAGTTTAATCTTGAACTGACCTTGACCCTGACCTGATGAGACCAAACAGATAACAGATTTGAATTTAGCGACCCCGTAAACCTATCAGTATCCTGACTTATTTGGTTAGCGATGAATTTTGTAGGTTTGACCTTGAATTGACCTTGACTCTGACCTGATGGGAGCAAACGGACAACGGATTCGAATTCAGCGACCTCGAAAACTTGTAAGTACGGTGACTTAATTAGTTGGCGATGAATTTTGTTAGTTTGACCTTGAACTGACCTTAAACCTGACCTGATGGCACCAAACGGACAACTAATTCGAATTCAGCGACCTCGAAAATATAAGACCCACCTAGTCTGCCCTGTGTTGCAAGCGTTTACATTTTGTGGTCCTGTGTTATCTATGAAACTACACGGTGGAAAAATTGGATGTTTTTTCTGAAAATTTGTATTTTCAAGCTGCACAAATACTGACATTTTTAAAATTTCGGTACCAGAGCGTTTAATTACTAAAAATTAAATTGTGGAGAGTGCCTATGCATTGCCGACGAATTACGTGTTAAAGTAGTCAACTTTGACATTAATTATCTCCACATCGGTACGGTTGAAATTTTTGAAATTAATTTAGCATATAAATAATCATTTTATTTAAATGTAGCTCCTTTTTACAAAAATGCTACCAGAGATCGATTTTTTTAAATACAACAATATAGCCTCATTTTATAGAAAGATACATCGTTATGGTGGATGACCTGACATTTTATCAAAAGTATTATGCAAAAATATTGACCATTATTTATAATTATTTGGAATCAACGTTTATAAGTCGATTGTGAACTATACAAGAATCTGCGTACGCATAAAAGTAACCTTTTTTTAGTTTTCACCTAAAATAGCTAAAACGACGCCAGGTGTCCTGATTTATCTGGTCACGTACTGATTTTTTATCGCTATCCTGATTTTCTGTGATATTTCCTGATTTTGCATGCCCGAAAATGATATTTCTGGATTTGTTTTGCGCGGACCTAAAATATTTCGATCTAAAAATTCAACTGTTTTGTAGAAAATTCTTCTTTTTGGCGTGAAAATTCCACATTTTAGGTGACATTTTTTTTCTTTGTTGACTCAAAAATCTTTCTTGGTTGATAATTCATTTTTGTGGATTAAAAGCTCATATGTCGTCGTAGAAGTTTCACCTTTTTGGCTAAAAACGCAACTGCTTGATTGAAAACCTTTTTTTTGGTTGAAAAATTAACTATTTTGTAGAACAATCGTTTTCAATTTGTTGAAAATTAATGTTTAAACTAAAAATTTAAATATTTCAATTTTGGTTGAAAATGTAGCTTTTTAGTTGAAAATTAATTTCTTTGGTTAAAAATGCGTTTTTTGTTGTTGAAAATTCATTTCTTTAACTTAAAATATAACTGTTCCATTTTTGGTTGAAAGTTTATCCTTTCTAATTCAAAAATCATGTATTTTGTTGAAAATTCACCCTTTTTGGTAGAAAATCAATCTTTATGCATGAAAATACGAAAATTAAACTATTTGGTTTAAAATTCATTTTTTATTGAAGATTCATTCTCAATTCCTTAGAATTGAAAATTAATTTCTTTGGTTAAAAATTTGACTAGTTTGATGAAAATTCATGTATTTTGTCAAAAAATCATTTTTATCGATAGAAAATTAATCTTTTTGGTGGAAATTGGTATTTTGTAGCAACCCTGTTTTTTGAATAACACGCCTTAAGTTAAATTGTTTTAGAGATTGGGATAAAAAGAGTTTTAGGGGATCAGAAGTGGTATAATGTCCTGAGTTTTCGGTCAAGCCACCTGGTCACGTTACCGTAACTCCAAAATGTTGAACCCTCTTCTCGATATTATCGTTTTCAACTCAATATGTGAGCGTCCGCATGAAAAGGGCCCTAATGGCCGGTATTAAGTTACTGATAGGGTCGTGTAGCCAGATGAACTGCCGAAATTTTAGGCTAAAAACGAACCATCTAATCCTGAAAATTCGAGACAAACAGTCAAGCACATAGAGACTATTTGACTACTCATCCCGAATTTCAGGACAACGAGAGGCTTCGTTTATGCTTGCGAGGGGGTTTATTACCACTTCGTTAAATGGCGGCTTACATCACATCTATATATGTATATATACCTATATCGATATACATATATCAGGTGAGTTTTGGGCGTCAGCCACGCCCGATAAAACTAGATTCGAATTTCAACACTGCAAAAGACAGGTTATTTGATTTTAAACAAAAAAAAAATAAATATAGTTTAAATGGAGCAGGGGGACCGAAATAACAAGAAGGAAGGGATAGTGAAGAATTCAGGTGTGGTTCTTCAAATCACAACGGCCCATCGTATTAGGGAGAGAATGTAATTCGGTACTTTATTTACGGGAACTCTAAAAATTAACGCTTTGACATTATTATAAACTTTACTGACAGATCATACGCGACTTTATAACTAAAACACCTCAAGAAACTACCCATAAGATTAAAAAAAAAACAGAAAAAGGTACTCAACTGAGACCACGTGGTCGATGGCACGAAATCCCGAACATGTGGCCACTACGCAAAACCGGAGCAAACACCATCAGAGATTACCGTGAAAACACTACGCACCGACTCGACTTTCGATATAATACAATTTTATTCTATTTTTTCAAACAATCAATAATAGTACTCAAAATAAAGAAGAGGTCAAGCTCGGCAATGGTATCAGCTCATTAGAGATAGACCGCATGGTCAAATTAAAGTCGCCATTGCGTTGTCTGCCGAATACATAAAAGGGTTACCTTAGACATTTTGATGTTTAAATTTATTCTTAGGTACTGGTTTTTCATTTACATTATAAAAGCAATCAGAGTCCAATAAATCTAATAATAATTAAAGTCAATTATCCGACATAAATCCAATCTAATCCAAAGATAATACTCAAATGTGTCAAATAAAACGTGGAACGTGTTGCCATTCGCAGACCAAGAACGAAAGTGACGCGCTCAAAAAACATAAGGTCACAGCGCAACTACTAGGAAAACTACGAACTAAATAATTATTAACTAGTTGAGTTTATTTTAGTTTTAGGACGGGCGAGGAGCCGATGGAAAGCTCCTCTGGCGCTCAAGCTATAAAGCCTATTGTGCCACACCCTTACTTATTCGTACTCAGCAGTTGACCCGAGACCTCTTGACGAAGCCTATTACGTCGACTACTGACCGCGTTGTAATTTCCTCTGGTCCCATAAAATGGGCCCCGAGGGTCTGTTGCCTGAGCCCAGCTAATGCCAGGTACTGAAATAGTACATGCAGGAATGTTTCATCATCCCTGCCGCATCTCCTGCACTCTGTCGTGGGGTTATACCCTATTTTGTGCATATGATAGTTTAAGTGGTTGTGTCCAGCTGGAACCTGTACCAATGTCCTTATATCTTTCTTGGGATAACCCACGATTTCCCTGGCTCTGCCCATCCTATGGGTATGACCAAGGACGGATTTCGCCAGACGGCAACCCTGGATCTGCTCCCAGTATTCCCGGTATTTTGTTCGGATCCAGCTTTTAATGGTCAAATCGATACAGCAAGACGCTATTCCCAGTACCGGTTCTGTTTCCTATGTATTTACTTGCTGCACCACGTTTGGCCAACTGGTCCATCTTTTCGTTGCTCTTGAGTCCTGTGTGCCCAGGGACGCATATGAGAGCCACATTGTTTTTTTCTGCAAGTTGATTTAATGCCTTTTTACATTCCCAAACCAGTTCAGATGTTATGTCTGGTTTCCCTATTGCAGTTAGTGTCGCTTGTCTGTCGGAACAGATGGTAATCTGTCTAACAGCAGCGTTTCCTTCTATCAGTGTTTCAGCACAGCGAAGGACGACCAGGACCTCCGTCTGTAAGACAGTAGCGTGTCGACGAAGTGGCATCCCTATCCCTTTCCCTCTCTTGCTGTCATGAATTCCTGCACCTAACGCTTCCTCACCCCTGGAGCCATCTTTATACCAGACTTCCCCTTGAAGGAGCGGGTTAGCATTTGCTTTCCACAGACCCATGCTTGGGATGCAGACGCGGAAAGCTTTGGCAAAGTTGAAGCGTTTTGTTATTTTATCTTGCCTCATCTGTAGAATCGGCAATGCACTGATATCACTCGGGAGCCTAGTGTGCCTAGTTCCCCGAGCCCACTTATTTGCTATTGTTAGGCGGTCCAACGCGTGTGCCGCTTTAGCGGTTATCGCGACATGTAGCGGTTCTTCACATAGCATGAATCCTATCGCCGATGTGGGCGTAGTCCTCATTGCTCCAGTCAAACCCCTAAAGGCTAGCGTTTGTAATCTTCGCAGCCTGTCCTTTATTGTTTTGAGTTCCGCCCGCGGCCACCAGACCATTGGGTCTCCAGGTGCTTTGCCCAGTTCAGCCTGCTATCTAGGATTACTCCCAGATATCTAACTGACTCTGAAAACGTCAGCCTCCCACCTCAAATTACCGGAGCGTCAACTTTTAGAATTTTATAGTTTTTCGTGAAAATGGCCAGGTTGGTCTTTTCAGGATTTACCAAGAGCCCTGAGCTATCGCACCAGAGGTCTACAATGCGCAGCGCCGACCTCATAAGACCCATCTGCGTCTCCAGATGAGCCTCCTGACTAAGATTACAAAGTCCACCGCATATCCCTGAGTGTAATAGCCCTCTTTATTTAGCTTTCACAGAAGGCCGTCCACAACAATGCACCACACATAGAGGTGACAGGACACCCCCCCTGTGGGCATCCCCGCGGAGCTATTCCCAGTACTAGGCCATCACCCCATCTGGTTTCGAGTCTTCTCCGACGTAGCATGCTTCCTATCCAACGTACAAGCTGGTCCGGCACACCACATCTCAGAGCCTCTCTACAGATGAATTCTGGAGGAGTATTGCTGAAATTACCCTCTATATCCAAGAAAACGCCCACAGTATACCCCTTTTGTTCCAACTGCTGCTCCAATTTTGCCATAACAGGATAAAAGTCGTCTTCAGGATCAAAGACGTTAGGCTGATTGGCCGGAAATCTTTTGCAGCAGTGTAACCCTCCCTCCCAGGTTTGGGTATGAAGGCCACTCTGCCATCGTTCTATGCCATTGGTACGTGTTTAAGGGCTATACTTTCCCTAAATAATTTCGTCAGAAGAGGGACGACCAAATCCATGCCTTTTTGTAAAAGCGCTGGATAAATGCCATCCGCCCCTAGTGATTTAAAAGGACAGAAGGACCCTACGGCCTATTCCACGTTCTTGTAATCAGCGACCTTAGATGCGAAATTCCAGTCGGCCCTCACCTCCTCTTGGCCCCAGCCTTCCCCCTCTTGGCCGGTTCGAATTCGCTGAAAACCAGGGAAGTGAACTTCCATCAGGTGATTCAGCGTTGCTTCTTCGTCTTCGGCAAACTGAAATAGGCCGTCTTATGGATGTCCCAGTCCGAAGGCAATTTAGTTCTATTTGCCCTATTGCACAACATTCTTGTCTTTTTACGGAGCCTCTCTAGGTGGTCTCATATGGTGTAGTCAGAGCCCTTTGCAGAAAATCCGCGGCGTGCTCTAACTCATCAATAGTGCCATAGCTTGTGGGAAATTCCGCAAGCCTCCCTTTAAGTTCCTCTTTATACGAGTCCCAAAGTGTATTTCTGGGGTTTCTGATCTTAGAAACCACGGGTTTTCCTAGGGTTAATCGAAACACGATATATTTGTGGTGCGAGAGAGACTCCTCATCGGAGACTCTCCAGTCCACTACCCTGCTCCTCAGTGCACCCGAACATAGAGTCAAATCGATAACCTCAATCCTATTTTCAGTCTGGAATGTGGGGGTATCACCCCGATTCAGAATCTCCAGCTCTGTGCCTGCTACATAGTCAATTAAATCTCTCCATCTGTCGTTAATGTTTGTGCTTCCCCACACAGTGTGGTGAGAGTTTGCATCACAGCCCAACAGCAGAGGGATTTTTTTCTCCTGACAGTGCCGAATTAGAGCCTCCACCTCTCTAGGAGGCGGTGCTCCCCCGGCATCGCCAGGGAAATAGGCCGAGGCGATAAACACTTCTAGCCTTTCTCCGCTACTGCTCCTGATTCTCGCCTTAATAACGGTGAGATCTCTAGAGCAAAATTTAGGCACCAATATCGCATCCATAGCCTTGACGGCTGTGCATGCCCTTGGCGTTTTTTCGAGTGGCCCCTTACATATGGAGCATAACCAGGGTTCTTGGATTAGGGCGAGCCCTGTTTGCACCACAGACATGCGTCTGGCTAGAACAGCCGAGGCGCCTCTGCTGTGATGCAAATTAATCTGCATCATAGAGATTCCCGTCTCAGCCATTGACAGGCTAATTCGGGGCACATCCGGGCGCTTCTGGTCCCCTCGCGGAGCCCAGTTGGGTCACTCGGACGGTAAGCTTACTCGCCCCTAGATAGGGGCGTTAATCAAGAGCCGCAAGGGCTCTGATTAAGGATTCAGGAAAACCGACGTGTAGAATCCAGCCTCTCCCCTTCGGCCTGGAACGCTGACTGTAGGAATGAACCTTCCATGAATCAGTTCGCAGAGACGGGTTCTGAAAGCTCAGGCGCCGTAGAACGACCGCCGGACTCTCGGAGGTGCTGGGAATCAGTACGGTCGCTCTACGGTACCTTTGCAGACACTCCGTCCCTTGGACTTCCAAGTTTAGGCCCTCTTTAAGCCTAAACGTTGGGGGTTTTTGCCACTATCCAGTCTCGCGACCAGATGTCCGCGGCCTCTACTACGATGGACCCTGACCTGCTGAAAATGTCATTGAATTTAGGGGCGCGCCCCTACCGGGGTAATGCGTCAATCCCATTAGAGATTTCATCCCTCATCCTATCCAACTCCTCGAGAGTTAGACAGTTCTCAGGATAACCCGACGCAACGAAAACCTTCACCAAGGCGTTGCTAGCCATCTGCGCGAAATTAAGGCCCTGTGTTTCCAATAGGATTAGCCTGAGGAGTTGCTCCAGGTGAAGTTTCCGCAGCTACTGCACCCTGTGGGGTGCCTCGGCTGCTGTTTGAAGGACGCGCATTGCCGTCTCTCCTTCTTTGTGCCCCGCTACGTTGCCTTTTCCTCACGGAGAGTTCCGTTAGCTGCACTTCTACGGCTTCGACAACATTGTCTCGAAACGGGTCCCTCATTGGATTGTGTTTGTTTTGTTTTTTGAGGATTCATTTGAGTCCCACGAGAAGCTAGGGAAATAAGAAACAACCCCTGCAGAGCCCCGCTTGCAGGGGATGGGTCTACATACTATGGGATTCGACCTGGTGTCCCAAAGTCTCCGTTTAGACACCTCCTTTTCGACCCCCGCCTGTCACCCTCTACTGAGCCGGACAGGCCAGGGTGTTCAAGGATTTCTTCACACTGGTGCCATTCAGCTCTTGACACAGCAATCACATCTTAGCTTGGGAGCATGAGAACTCGCGCCCTCGATATTACAGGAGGCTTTGCCATTACCTCGTGGAAGGATCGTTCCTTAGTTTAAATCCCAACGACTAGTGTCCGTCAGTTCCCCAGAATAGTCACACCTCGCAGTGCAGCCCCTCAGGTTAACCTATTCCAGATCTACAGCCTAATGAGACCCGTAATCCCTCCCTCCAGCTACAAGGTCCCGCGATCCCTAGGGAGGAAAATTGCTAACTTGAACTATGAACAATTATTCGCAAAAATATATAACATGTATACAGATTTAAAAAAAAAAAAAAACATTTTCTTTGTGTTAAATCCTAAAGTTGACGACGGCGCAAGATTACCGAGTTTTACCATTTTTACGTAACTTAATTTACTCGGTAATAGTTCCACCATTATTGCTGCGTTCTGTGGTTAATATGTTCATTCGATAGTCCGCCCGACGATCAATGAGCCCACACTCACCAGGTATCCGATCATAAAGTTACAGCGTAAGGATAGTTTAGATATAATTTTTCAAAATAAAATATGCTAAAATATCCGTTGTTTTATTTATTTAGGAAGGAGAAACCATTTTTTGGGGAGTTTTGTTCTATTTTAAAGTGATGAAATAAATTAGACCAAAAAATTGGTAGAACAGATGTTTGGAAGAGATCATGTAGAACTTCATAACGTTCAAAAATTTTAAAAATTTAAAGCTATGGTATGTGGAGAAAATTAGATAATTAACACTGCGACCCTTATTATTAAAAAAAGAGAAATACGGTCATAAATCTGAAATATAAACCAGATTTTGATTGCGCCAATATTTAAAATTATGTCTTTATAATACATTTTTCTTAAAAGAACTAAACTCACCTTATTTAGCTTTTTGGTTTCCACCCTACCGGTACAAATTAACTAGAAAAGCTCTGAAGATTCTCAGGTTTAGTCACTTTTCTGACTTTTCAATTTATAGCTACTCAGGACAAAT
>CAKNWU010048289.1:0-18017 GCA_932072015.1 Andricus quercustozae
CCCCCCTCTCATGCATCAATACCTTCATGCTTTGCTTATCCTCTTTTCCACCTTCACGCACTCCTCCGACCAGTGATTCACTCTTGCATCCCCCTTCCTGCACAATTCACACATCATCTTTTCCCTATAAAGCCAGAACCTATTAAAACCCTCTATGCAACAACATCTGATCTTCGCCATAAGCTCCTAACTTCCTTTCTCTCCTTTCTCACACAAATATTCCGCTCTCTTCCTTGCCATAATCTACCCATAGTTCCCGTTAAACCTTGACTCTCTTATTCTCTCCTCCCCTGCTGCCTTCTTTCCCTCCATGCCGTTTTTCTCAATCGTCTCATATATCTTCCTTCCTCGTTCATCCTTTTCGCTTCATCCACCTGTAGTCCGTTTGTTCTAAAATACCTTTCTCTTTCAATCTCCACCTTCCCACCCCTCTCCTGTTCTCGTTCTCCCAGCAATACAACCTCACCAGCTTACTTCCCACCTCTTCGAAAAATTTCTCCTCATATTTACATTCCCGATTCCCCGCTAGAATTCCTAAACTCAGTTTCCCCGTCTATCTCGACAATATAATTATGCGTGTTCCTCACTAACCCCAGTGTCCAATTTAAATACCTCTCCTGTGTCCTATTCACCTGCTCACTTTCCTTTCATCCCCACAGATACAGAAGACCCCTTTACCTCGATTCAAAGTTTTTCATGACGAAGTTAAATTAGGTATTGCTCTCGTTCCAAGGTGTCCATTGTTTATAAAAGTAAAAATGGTCAAACATAAACGGATGCACGCTTTTTGGGTACATTTCGTTGTGAAAATATACTGTATGCTAGGAAAAACTAATCCTAGTCCATTTCTTGCCCAACTTTGGTCCAGATTTGGCCTTTTCCTGGCTCATAATTGGCTCAGTACGGCGGCAGACCTTATCAAAATATGCAACACATTCATATTTCCAATTCCTATTTTTTAATAAATAAAGGATTTCATGTTCATATACTTATCAAACATAAGGTCAAATCAATTACCTCGCGACATCTAGATGTCACGAACATAGGTGTAATAACCCGATTCAATAAAGTTGAATCAGTAGTTAGGAGGTAATCTGATTAAGACTCTTCGCTATAGTAGATGTCCTTACTGCGCCAAGTCGAATGATATGCGTTAGTATCACATCATTTGGGCGGCAGTAGTCCATTAGATTCCTACATTCCTCAGATGGTGGTGGTTTCTGGGAATCAAATGGTAGATACGCTGAGAAAATCACCATAGGTTGGGGCCTGCCTCCTTAATAGTGCTCGATTTTTATCGGCACCAAGCATCTAGAAAATAACCTTGGTAATCCAATAAATTTAATAGCACCTCTCACATGATGTGCTGCCCTAGGTGTTTCTACGGAACAATCATAAATAAACAACTGATCCGCTCTTGTTACTTAAGCCTCTAACTGTCGCCTTGTAAGTCCAAGGTTTTTGTATTAAGGCAAAAGCCGTTTGTTCCACTGTCAAACGTCAGCTTAAGATAGCAGGCGCTTCTTTAGCGTGTTAAAGGTTTTTCTGGATAAAATTCAGATTGGAAAGCGGACATCTAGTGTCCATTTTAACTTTCAGTTTTCTCTTCCACCTCTTCCGAAAACAGATCCGGAGCTCTGTCTTCGGGTGTAATTTTGATTTTAAAAGGATCTCCATATTGTTCCTCTCCAACCTATAATGAGGACTGCAGTCGAATTTCTTGAGACTCTTGACTACTCCTGGATCTTCAGTTATTACAATTTGGGTGGCTTGACTATCCGCCTACACATAGACAGCTTTCGATCTTCCCGTTTTCATGGTCGGATTTTGCATTGCTATCCTCTTAAGTACTGTTTCTCCAGATTGCACCTTATCGATTTTCTTCTCTAATGCCTCCTTAATTGACTTGACCTGGCCTCTGAAACCCCTCGGTGTCTATGGCTATTTTCATTTGACTTTTAAGGGCCTGGCAACAAGAGGTTATTGGACCTCTCAGCCGCATCTTCTTATTTTCCCGAATTTCATTTGATGTTATTGCTGTTATAATGGGGTCTCGTTAGAATCCCCATTTGGCTAGCAGGTCCCGACAATTTAGCTAAACGCGGTTTTACCGTTTAGTTTGAAATTTCTTATTCTAGCACCAATAAATAATTTTGATTATAATCAAGAATAAGGAGTTAGAAAACGAATGCAAAGTGATAAATTACAAAACATGAAATCCTTTATTTATTTAAAAAAGGTATTGGACACAAGGAAGTGTTGAATATAATACTAAGGTCTGAACCCGTGCTGAATAAATTATTTGCCAGGACTTGGCCAAAGCTTGGTCAAAGTTTGAAAAGACCTAGAACAATATTTTTCCTTCTTATAGTACGTTTTAACAACGAAATGTACCCAAGAAGTGTTCATCCGTTTATATTTGACAATTTTTACTTATTTAAACAATGGACCAATTTACTAAGAGTGGCCCAGCAACGGGTGAATTATTTGTCGCTCAGCGAAGAAAACTTTTTGTGTCATGCTCTCGTAATATTTGCGATTAAAAACCGACCATTCAGAGAATCCTTTTCCGATATGGGCAAATTCTCGTTTCATTTTATTTTAACTATAAATCTTTCAAATTTATTCCCTACAGGATTCACGAATGGAAACAAAACGTCATTTATGATTCCTCCAATCACGTATTCGTTCTCTCCTATTTCCTCATCTGCAACTTCAAAAGGGCCTTCTGGTAATTTCAGATTAATACCTGATTTAGCTTGGTAGTAAAGAACTTTGAGTCGACGTAAAGGGGTCTTCTGTATCGGTCGTACTCTAGTTAATTCTGCAAAAAGAGAGAATAAGTAAAATATTATATAGTGTATAATTTTTAATTAATTTAAAACTTAATCTAACTTTCATTAGTTCAACTTCCAATTTGAAATAAATATACTTCAATGAAAAATGTACTTTAAATTCTAGATATTATATTATTTACCAATAATATTGGGAAAAATTGCTACGGTGAAAAAAAGAATATCAATGGCGGTCCTCATTTTTAAAAATACTTCTGGAAATTAAGAAAACCGACTTATGAAGAATTTTATTAAGAGCGAGATATGTTGTTTTTTTCTTTAAAATTTTCATTTGACCATATTAATATTCATGTAAAAATTATGAATCTGAAGTCATAAAAAGATTCTGCAAAATATATTTTGTGTAGAATCAGTGTCTTTCTAGAAAAAAATCTGAATTACTTCATTTATCTCATAAGGGGCGATACTTCATATTTGAATAACTCTTATAGATGAGAGACTCAAGCTTTCAACAATCCATAACTGTATTTCAATTTTTCATATATTGCATATATATTGCATTTCATGTATTATAAATCAAGAAGCACGCGTAAAAAGTTGTATTTTTTAATAATATTTCAGCAAGGTTAAAATTTAACTTTGCTCATATAACTTATATAACTGCGTATAATTATTCTCTGTTCGATAAGAAAACAAACACACGGAATTTTTTAACCTAATCTTATGAATCTGACCTCGTTAAAAGATTCTAATCTATCTGCTGCTTTCGTCATAATTTTTTCGGCAAATTCAAAAAAATATATAAAGAATAGCATAAAACATGTATAATATTTTCTATATTTTATTAGATAATTTAAAAGTTTTAATTTACCCGCACAAGAAAAAGAATACCTAATAATAATTTATTTCAATAATCCCTTTAATATAAAAAATCATGGAAAAACGTATTCGAATTGAGAAACATTTGTGATTTTTATAATACTCTTGCGCGGTTAAATAAAAACTTTTAAATTATCTAATAAAATATTGAAAATATTAGACGTGTTTTATGTTAGCATTTTTCGCTCGAAATAAATGCTTCTTCTTTCTTTATTCGTCTTATCAGAGGCGATATTTCATATTTGATTAACTCTTATCAGTGGGAAATCCAAGTCTTCAATGTTTCATAAGTGCGTTTCAATTGTTCATATGGGCTAAGAGCACCAATTATTGCCACACCTTCCTGCCACTCAATTGTTGGCACCCTTATATAATTTCTTAGATAATAAATTTTATTAGAATTCTTTGTCTTAATTTATTGATTTTGCTATCATTTTTACGCATAATACATATATTAGTTATCCGTTGCAATAAAACATTCATGCAAAATTAAATTAATTCACTCCGGTTTTTTGCATAACAATAATTCTGCTGAGGTGCCCAAATTTGGTGCACTCGCCCTCCTGTCTTTTGCTTTGGAGATTACCGCCTCACATAGATCATTTTTCCTTTCGGAAAATATTAAATTTTAGAAAAAAAATATGACACAATAGGATTCAGCAACCCCCGAAAGCACCCACACTACGTTTACCTGAAAAAATCCAGTGTGCATCCACGCAAAACACTAAAAAAAATTTACATTTGAAATAATGACACAATTGACCCTCAGAACACTCTGAGTTATATTTTCGGTCCCATCCTAAATTTCAAAAATCCCCTGGAACCACCGCTGCCACTTTTATCTGAACAAATCCGAAGAGCCCCAGAAAAAAATGTTTTTGAAATAATGACACAAACTACCTTCAGAAAACCTCAAGTTATATACCCAACCCTATAATAATATTCAACACTGGTTGCGATTAAATTCATATAGTGCCCACCTTACTTTAATTAAGTTTAGTTTATATGCAAGAGAGGAGGCTCGATGGAGCACCTCTGGTGCTCAAGGTATAAGGCCTATTGTGCCACACCTTCAACTATTCGCTATCAGTAGTGGAACGTAGACCTCACGGTAAAGCCTAATATGACAACGACTGATCGCGTTATAATTTCCTCAGGTTCCATGAAATGGACTTCAAGGGTATGTTTGCTGCCCAGGATTCCCTGACTCTATCCGGATCCAGCTTTTAATAACCATCCTGATGCAGCAAGTCGCTAGTTCCAGTACCGGTTCCGGTCCTATGTATTCACTTCCTGCGCTCTGATGTTATGTCTGGTTTTCCAACAGCAGTTAATTTCGCTTGGCTCTCCGAGCAGATTGTAATTTACCTGCCAGCAGCGTTTTCTTCTGATAATGTCTCAGCACAGCGAATTACGGCCAGCAACTATCCCCGAAAAACGGTGGCATACAGTGTGCTGATGCCACTCGTGAGCCTTATATGTTTAGTCCTCCAACTCTATCTATTTGCTCTTGCCAGGCGGCCCATCGCGTTAACTGCCCTGGCAGTTATCGCAAACTGCAGGGGTTCTTCACAGAGCATCAACCCTATCATGACTGTGGGCGTAGTCTTCATTGATCCCGTAACACCCCTAAACGCTAGGGTTTGTAATCGTCGCAGCTTTGCCAACTTCTTGCGTTGGGTTCCAAGATGCTTCGCCGAGTTAAGTTTGCTATCTAGGATTACTCTGAAATATTTAACCGCGTCTGAGATCGTGAGCCTCCCACCAAAAAGTAAAGTCACGTCAAATTGCGACACTTTGTACTTTCTCGTGAAAATGACCAGACTGGTCTTTTTCGGATTTACCAAGAGCCCTGAACTGTCGCACCAGAGCTCTACGATGCACAGCGACGACCTTGATAGACCTTTTAATGTTTCCAGATGAGCCCCCCTGACTAGGACTACAAAGTCATCAGCATATCTCTGGGTATAATACCCTTCCTTATTTATCTTGTGAAGGAGACCGTTCACTACAATGCATCACAGGAGGGGTGATAGGACACCCCCGTGTGGGTATGCCACACCTTGAAGCCTGTCGACAGATGACTTCTGGTAGGCATTGCTAAAGGCACTCTCTACATTCAACAAGGGGCCCACAGCATATTCCTCCCTATTCCAGTTGCTGCTACAATTTTGCCAAGACAGCATGGAGCGCAGTTTGTACCGAGCAGCCAGCCTGAAAGGCGTGCTGCCCTCTGTACAGCGGAGAGGTTAAGAGCGCCTTATCCCTGATATATCTCTCGACCAGCCTCACTAGCGTCTTCAGGATGAAGGACGTTAAGAAGGAGTGTAGCCGTTCGATGCTGATGGCACGTATTTTTGAGAATTGCTTGCCCTAAAGATTTTCCTTAATGGAGAAGGGGGCGAAATCCATTCTCTTTTTTAAGAGCATTGGTTAGACACCATCCGCGCTTGATAATTTAAAGGGGCTGAAGCACCCAGCCGCCCAATCTACCTTCTTGATATGGACGACTTTGGCGGCAAAATTCCAGTCGGCTTTCTCCGTCTCTTGACCCCAGCCTTCCACCTCTTGGTCGGTTTGAGTTTGCTGGAAACCCGGGAAGTAGACTTCCCTCAGGTAATTCAGCGTTGCTTCTTCATCTTCGGCAAAGTCACCATCATCGAGCCTTATGAGTTCGAGCCGAGCTTTTTATATTTTTATGGTATTCATGCTGAACCGTCTTATGAATGTCCCAGTCTGAAGACGATTTAGTTTCGTTTGCCCTGGTGCTCAAGGCTCTAGTCTTTTTACGGGGTTTCTCCAGGTTGGTATACCACCATTCTACTCCTTTCCTAAACTCAATTGTACGTGTAGGACAATTGTTCTCCTATGATGCAGTCCATGGTACCGTAGATTCCTGAGAATTCCACAAGCCTGCCTTTGAGTTTCTCTTCATATGTGTCCGAATTCTGCTCCTAGGGCTTCTGATCTTTAAAATCGCCGGTTATCCTTGGCCTAACCGGCACCAGATATGTTTTTAATCTTGAATGTGGGAGTATCGCCACGGTTTAGAATCTCCAGCTCAGCACCCGCTAGGTATTAAATTAAATCTCTTCCTATGCCGTTGATGTTCGTGCTCCCCCACACTGTATTGTGGGAGTTTGTATCGCAGCCCAATAGCAGAGGAATCCTGTTCTCCTGGTAGTGCGGAATTATAGCCTCCACCTCTCGAGGAGGCGGGGTCCCCTCAACATCGCCGGAGAAATAAGCCGAGGCGATAAAAACCTCCAGCCTTCCTCTGCTTTTACCCTGAGTCCCCACTTAAGAACGGTGAGGTATCTGCACCAGAGCTTAGGAACCAAAATCGCATCCATACCCTTGACGGATATGGACGCTCTTATTGCTTTTTTGTGCGGCCCCTTATATATAGAGCCACACTCTCCCAAGCCAGTTATCATTTCCCTGTATAACCAGGGATTTTGGATAAGGGCAATTTCTGTCTGCACCACAGACATAAGCCTGGTTAGACCCGCCGAGGTTCCTTTGCGGTAGTGAAAATTAAACTGCATCTCGAAGATTCCTGTCTTAGCCATTGTTAGGCTAATTTGTGACGTCTCCGGACGCTTCCTGTCCCGCTACGCAGCCCAGATTTTGATTCCTTTCTGTGGAGTTGTTTCAGATCATGGTACTGAAGCCATGGCCCTCTGTGAGGTGCCTTGACTGCTGTTTGAAAGAAGCGCTAAGCGGGTTCCCCTTTTCCTTACGTGGATTTCTTGGTAGGCTGCTCCTTTATGTTGTATTAGCATCTTCGTCTTGCCATAAGTCCAGGGGAAACTGAACTCAGTTGTGGAGAATGACCAGTGTAAGATCTGCTGGAATATCTCATTCTCCACCACTCAACGTATCAGTGCTATAAAGCCAGATATTGTCCTCCAAGATCTGAAGACGAAGATCATTTACGTCATTGAATTCTCGGCACCAGCCGATCGTAATATCATGACAAAGCAGGGTAAGGAGAGAAACGGGCTAAATATCAAACACATTTTTGTTCCAACATAGCATGCTGTGCTAAAGCAACAAAGTGCATTTTGTAGATCTCATAATCGGCTGTCTTGGAGGTATGCCAGCTTTATTTCAATGGTAGCTCTAAAGAAGTATCCATGAGTGAAAGCTTTACCTCCAACTGTCCGTCTACCGCGTAAGGTCATCCGCGGATAGAGACCGGACTTCGAGGAACAGTGTTGTGCGATGTCAGCTCGTATAAATTTCCCACTCTTGATTACCTTCTAGGACAGATGGAGCCGAAGTGGATGCCGTAGACCTTCCGGTTGCACCGGGATTCGTTTCCTTAAAGAACCATGGTCGTAGCTTCTAAAGCCTACAACTTCTTATAACAAAAATGTAAGGTGCTTTATATGTTAGAAGTAAATGTTTTTTTGTCAATAAATACACTTTCAGTGTAATTAAATTTTCACGTCTTGAAGTAGATTTAATGATCTCCAACTATTAATCAAATTTAAAGTGGAGATTAAACTTATAAACCTTATGTAGGCGTCCGCATGAAAAGGGTACTTCTCAAAAATATATAACACCATAAATATGAAAAAACATTAGCCTGGAATACGTTACTTTCAATATTGGGAATTTTTAGTACAAAAAATAATCAAGTTTAGATTAAAGATATGAAATTTCAAAGTACTTGTATTTAACTTTTATATACGTTGTCTCAATTTTAGTTTCGTTAATGTAGGAATTTAAAACTAATTATGAAATGTTGGAAACCTTGGAGTCAGTGTAAACGTCGTAAAATTATATGATTCTAAGACTTCCAACAAATTGATTTAGGTTACTGATTTATAATCTTTCTATAACGCTGTGTTCCATAATGAGGCGGGGAATAGAGTAGGTAGTATTCGCGAGTCCTCTTTTGAAACATTACTGTACAAAAAATGAAGTTTGTTTTTGGTACTCTCTTCTTACCCTTTGTGGTTTTCTTCAATTCTTTTGGTAAGTATAATCTAGATCAATCATTTTACGCGCACGTGTGAGCGCGCCCGGGGCGCGCGACTGTTGGTTCTCGCGTTTCGCGCTCGAACATGTATTTACCTCGTGCTACACGCTCGGTCTTTGTATTTCCACCACAAAATTAAAATTTAAAATTAAAAATCAAAGCAGCGACAACTCGATTTTGGTGATTGTTAATTCTCTTTTGTTCAAGCTCTTTTGGCTTTAACGAACACATTCTCATCACGTATCTCGTGCTTCGCACTCAATTTTGTCGTAAATGCGGACTCTTCTACATTATGTTCAATTCTTATATATCAAATGTATATTATATTTATTTCTGGACATCCGTCTGAGGCTGCTCATTCAGATATTGCAAAATAAGGAACAAATTTTATTTTTAATGATTACTTTAATATTTGTTGCTTATTTTGCATTAAATTTCATTTTCAGCTACCCTGGCCAATGCATCATTTCAATAAGTTGATATTATTACAATTCATAATATACATTGGTATTCAAACATAAGTATTTCGATTGTATTATTCTTATATTTAAAAAAAAATGCTAATCCTATTGAAAAAATTGTCATTGAATATTTAATTGCAACTTGTTTCGTTCTTTCGTAAATGCAATTTGCTTATTTTCAATGTTACTTTTTAAGATTCAGACTAAAAATACGCGTTCTATCAACAAATTATTGATAACTAATTTGGATGAGTTTTCACTCTTTTTGGGAAGAGCAACTTTGGTCTATTCAGTTTTTTCATAGCTTGTGTCGTTTGTTCAAAAATTTAATTTTTTTTTATTTTTAATGTTGTTTTTTACGAATAAAACAAAGCTACGCATCCCATCAAAAAATGATTCATAACAAATGTGTAGCTCTTTTTGGCTGAACAATTTTGTCTTAGTGTTTTTCGGGTTCAGAGGGTCTCAAAACGTGGACATTTGATAAAAACGAGGGAGGTCAAATTTTACACCAATCTAATACTTTCTCTGATGAGAATGTAAAAATAGGTGGAACAAAATTATCGAAAATCTCCTACTCATTGTTATTGACTACCTGATTGGTTGCATACTGCGTGAATATGATTCTAATTGATTACTTTGAGTTTGTTCTTTTGAAATTTCTCGAATTTTTTAAATTGCAAAGGCATCTATCTAATGGTAAAGGCATCTATTTATCCATAAATAAGCATTAACAAGCTTTTCCACCATCAATTTGGGAAATAAAAAATTTTAAATAAGTAATTTAATTTCATGACAAAATTTATTGCTGAATCTTTCTAAACATTATTGGTAAAAGAGCAAATTTTAATTGTACATTCTTTTAAATATTGAAAAATAATGCTGTTCTTCACTTTTTGTTATCATACTATAATTTGTAAATTTTGTTACACGTTAAAAGAGATGAGAAAAATGAAAGTATGGACAAAAACTTAAAATATTGTACAGTTGCCGGTACCAGTTATCTTTTATGAGATTTATTTTAAGTTTTGAAGACTTTAAAATATGACGAAAAAAAATCTGGAATATTTTAGGACAATTTTTTTAATTTGACAGGATTTTTTCAAAGTTTTAGGCAAAATTTGAAATATTTCAAAGATATTCAGTAGTAATGTTACCAAATGTTCGCATCACAACATTAACTTTTTACTATGTCAATTGGTCTGACCATTAGGCTTCCTAATAATAATACCATTGAAATAATAATTTTTGTTCTACAACAAACTGATATATTAAAGTATTTATTTAGATAAATGATTTATAATAATAAAATACAATTGTTATTGAAATATTTATGATTTATAAGTCTGACTGCATTAGTTCGGACTAAGAATTACTTTATTTAAGAGATTCTTTCGGAGATAAAAAATTATATCGATGATTAATTTTTTTTTGCTGATGAAAATTCAACTATGGAGTTACAAATTTAACTACTTCGTTGAAAATTTATTTATTTTGTTGAAAATTCAACTATTTGGTAACCATTTGTCTCCTTTTCTTAAAAGTTCAACCAGTTTGTTCTAATGCAACTGTTTGGTCTAAAATTAAATTCTTTCTAAATTCAACTTTTTAGTTTAAAATTCATCTTCACGGGCTTCGGAGTCGACTGTTTTCTAAAAAATTCGACTTTATAGCTTGGAAATTTAACTCTTAAGAGTTTTATATTGAATTAAAATTAAATAAAGTAATTCTAAAAAATAGCTTAATTTTAAAATGTATTAATTTAATTATATAGCAGAATGTCGGGAATCTACTAAAAGGGAAAAAACCTAAAACCCATTGGAATATTTCGTGTGATTGTCATCAATTTTGGTGGTGAGTTTGCCCAATATAATATAACTCTTACAATATTACAACATTTTTAGTAATTCCGTTTTTAAAAATATTATTCAATTTCTTTTAAACTTCGAATGGAAGAGGAAATAATTTTTACATGAGGTTAACGATTAAAATAACAGCTATGCCTCTTTTTAAAAAATGTTTGTGAGTAAAAATGTTTGTAAGTACTGTTCTTTTGCTTCAGTAGTTTGCGTCTCTCCAGAAGGCACGGAATTGTTACTCGCGACTAAACTTGAATCTCCCAGTTTATACGCGTACGCTTCCTTAAGTTTTTTCATAAAACTGTTCTTGCATTGCCTCTCTATTTGCTTCTCACAAATCTATTACCAGTTCTTTCGGTACCTCCGATCCTATTTCCTTATTCAAATCAAGTATTTCTTTCGTCAGAGGGTTATCTAATTGTCCAGCTATTCTATTAGCGAAAACTGTTTCGCACGACGTTCTTTTCGAGATTCTGTGTTCGCTGTTATTTATCGCCAACGGCGCGTGGAGTAATTTTTCGTCCCAATGATTATCCTCTTCGCCTCTCTACTTGCCCATTTCCGCGTGGAGTGCCAGCTGCAATTCTTTGATCACTTATAATATGCTCAGGTTTACTACAATGTGATATAAAGTCTTTTAGCATGCGTGACGTCTCGGAGCCAATCGAGTCTTTTACGGCTTCTAACACGGCATATTTGCTAAATCCACAAATTATCGCGCGAAAGTGTTTATTACCATGTTCCGTTGTCACGAATGGACAGGCGTGATCGATATGCACGCTTTGAACTGATATACGCGAGGCCGCGAAGTGCTTCCGCGACTAATTCATGCCTCAAATCCATCGGTACATATGAGCAAAATCTACCTTTCGAAACCCGGTATACGCGCGCGTTATTAATCGTAAACTGTTCATGTGTAGCTCGTTCGCTCTCCTCGAATTTATCGCGTATGCTCATAATCTCATCGCTACCGCTTTGCATCGCAGCCATCCAATCCGCAGTGATGTTTACACCCACGACCGGTAAACCTGCGAGTTCTAGTTCTTGGCCTGATTCAACTGGATTTCGGCTTAATCCGTCGGCTATAGCGTTATTCATCCCTTTTGAATATTCAATCCCGTGCTGATATTCTGACAGCCTTACAAACTGCCGCAGCGTCCTATTTGCGGATGTAGATTTCTTGTATTCTTTAGCATTTTCAAACTGTTACAGTCGCTTCAATTGACAAATTCGATCCCTAACACGTAAACGTGAAAACGCACTACAGTGCAAACTATAGCCAGAGCCTTCAACTCATACGGGTGATATTTTGACTAGTGTTCTTCGTTTTTCGTCTATAATAACAAATCGTGTGAAATTTGCTATCCACCTTTCATTGCAACAATACTGCACCTAATCCTACATGACTAGCGTCAGTATTTACTGTGGTTTCTGCTTTAGGTTCATACACTTCAAGCACGGGTATAAGAAGCAATTGTTTTAATAATTCAAAAGCATTGCTTTTGCTCTGAACCCCATATAAATGTCACATATTTTGCAGTTAAATCAGTCAACGGTTTCGCTATCGTCGTGTACCCTTTTACAAATCTATGGAAAAAATTCGTAGTCCCGAGAGCATTTTTGGGTTCTGGAAAATCCCTCATAGCACTTAGAACGCGACCTGCCGGGCCTATTCCCTTGTCTGATAATGTGAAACAAAGATAATTGACATTGTACTTGAAAAACGGACATTTTTTAAATCTCAAAGTTAAATTCGGGGCCATCAGTGCATGAAAGATTTTCCGCAAACTTTCTAACCCGTCCTCGAAACATTCCGAGGGTACAACCGTGTCGTCAATATATTCCATTGCAATGTCATTCGGTACAGTTTCTAAACCGCGATACATTAATCTTTAAAATGCGGCCGGTGAATTACAAAGCCCGAAGGGCACACTTTTAAACTGATAATGACCATCAGGCATTACAAACACCGTCTTCAGTCTAGAATACCTCGCGACAGGTACCTGCCAGTTCACACTCGTTAAATCTAAAGTAATAAAACAATTGTTACCTCCTATTTGATCCAATAAATCATCGGTTCGAGGGATCGGAGAGTGATCCTTGATGGTCTGCTTATTCAGCGCCCTGTAGTCAACACGCATACATACTTTTCCGCTCGGCTTCTCTACCAGCCAGTATGTCCTTCGTTTGCTTCCTTTCGCTGTAAGACAATCGATATGGCTTCGAGATGCTATTATGGGTTTGAGATGTTATTCATACAACGGCCAACGATCTTCTACCGACATTTGACATGTAGGCCTCGAGGACAGACCCATGGGGTCCTTCCCGCTCTTCTTTAGTTACTATCCCTCCAGTTCTGCTACGTTGCCGAAACATTACAATAGTATTACACTAACCTTCTGGCTAAAAACAAGTCCGGTCTTCTTGGTTCATTCTTATAATTTAAAACTGGCTTCAGTAAACTCGCTACTGACAGAAAACACAATAGAAATTGTTTATTTTTAATTCATTTTGTTAACTTCTTTATTTTCTAAAACTTTAAATAACTTTTATCTTCTTGACCTACAATATTATTTATCGTGTTTTTATAGAATTAAGTTCGCAGCTCATGGAATCGGAGCCGCAGGAAAATGGAAACATGAATAATAGCGGAAACGGTAATGTTGAAAATGGCCAACAGCCGGCAATGGGCCATCCTGTTCCAACTCAACGTCAATCTGTGCCTTGATTTCCCATTTTTCGTAGTAGGCAATGGGCCATCCCGTTGCAAATGGCCAAGCAGATATACTTGGTTATGTAATTGGTTATGGAAATTTATAGGCAGATATTGAACCCTGCCCCTCAGAATTCTTTAACTGCCAATAAACTCTTCTCGCTGAACGGCTTTGGCCCGTGGAAACTTTTCTACAAAGTTTTTTAAGGTAAAATGTCATATTTTACAACAAATAATGATCTTTCCATTTCGTGAGAAGTAATTCTGGCTCATCAAAATTTCACAAACTAATGCCATAAATCTGAGATACTTTTACTACACTATTTCTTTTCATTTTTATTTATTAATAATTTAAATTATTAAAATCGCGAAAGAGATAAGGTTGGATAAAGAAAAATCTTTTTCACTCGAATCTTTGTTTAAACTCTTAGCATATGATAATATATGTGTAATATTGTTTGTTCCATGACGCGTATACTATGACGTAGAACAGGGAATCCTTGGGCAAAAGTCTTTCGTCTATAAACATATCTGTAAATACAATTTTTTGTTTATATAACCTTATTTGTTCGGGCCCTGAAACCCTCGCGCAAATTCGGGGATTATCAAATAAAACTTTAATGTCAATTAAAGAACTTCAGATTTTGCAAATTGCAGAATTCAGTTGACCTGCTATGCTATGAAGAAATTAATGCATAAATGAAACTGAAAATAAAAATCGTCTTGTAATTTCCACTCAAAATAAAGGCTGTAGATTGCAGACCTAGAGTGTAATAGTCACTCCTGGAAAATTGAAGAAAAAAAATGAAATTGAAAACGTAATTGCAAAAATCCAAAATGGAAATGATTCTAATGAAAATGCTAAAATAATACCTCATGCTATTTTAAATGAAAATAACATGGAAAAGACTACATTTTTAGAGAAAAAGAAAAGCGGAATACCCAAGAAAATCATACAACAAGTAGATTTATTTCCCCGTACTGGAAAGAAAAGGGCAAGACCCTGAATTCGAATTAAATGAAAATGGAAAGAAGAAAATTTATAAGACATTAAGGAAACATCGTAATTAAGATATATATACTGAAGAAATTGTAGCTGATTCTAATTATTTTGGTCAAGAGGAAGAGGAGGATGACGAAGAAGCAGAAGAACAAGAAGAAAAGGAAAAGAAACAGGATATTTACGGGAATGTCCGATTAACTGTAGATATAGAAAATTCCTTGGACGATCCTATGGAGATGACACAAATAGAAATATCAATAACAAGATACGCTGTAGAGATAGGTAAGAATGGAACCAGGTTAATTGTTTTTTGACTTATAATTTTTGCTACGATATTGTAATTTTTTTAAATTAGCCAATTAAAAAACATAATTATTATTTACAGTTTTCCTGAGGATGATCGACATATTTAGGTCGAAACGTCACAAGATGCAATTTTAATTTCAATAATTAAAATTTTACACGGAATTCAATCCTTGGTTTGTATTCAATGTGATTTTACGACAAAAAAATTACTTACCTCCCTATTAAGAAAACTATTTGAATCGATCGGAGAAAGCATTGCTTTTTAAATTCATAAAAAGTTGTTTAGCTTGACATCAAAATTTGGTCTATAACGTTCTGTGAAAATGGGATACTTGGACTCCATACGTTGTTATAGGCCAATAGCCTAAAACTGACATCCACTGAATAAGCGATTTAGCCACGTAAAATCCCAGCACGGTTTTCAAAACAAACTTGAGTGGGAATCCTTCTGGCTTATCGCTTATTAATGGTGTTTACGAAAATGAGCTTGCTTCCTCCCATTTAGTGAGTCACAATAACACTTAGAGATAGAAGTCCCTGAAAAATGGGCCAATGGCAGGTGGGCACCATTGTAATGATCCTTAGACTGACGCGCCGGCTTGGTGGAGCAGTGCCGGCGGGATTTTCCGTGCACGTGATGACGCGGAGTCAAGTGATAGAAGACCCTGACGATCACGCGCTATTCTCGTGTGGCGGTTTTTCTGTCTCCTCTTTCTCTCACTCTACCATACACAACGTCAGAACAGGGGATCTCAACATAAGCTATTTTTCAGTCTTATGTCTTTAAATTATTATTAATTAAATAGAAAAATACTAGCTCTATTAATACTGGTTCCTCTTTCTTATATATAGAAGCGACCTCCCCTGCAATTTTAAATATTGAAGGTTTTAAGTTTAAGGAAGAAAATAAGTGTAGAAATAACATTAAAATAATACCTTAGGTTCCGATCCTACTGCGTTAATCAATTTAGGTTAAAGATACATGTAGGGAACTTTTATCTTTGATATTTGATTAAAACATAAATAAAATAGGATAATATATTTACAGTTTTATGACCTTAAATTTTTAAGGTCTTTTTTTACATAGAATAAAACTTTAGACCGCTAGGGATTTTTATTGTATAGAATATTTTAGGATTTTTACTTTCAAGTATTTTGAAACTTAATATTAAAATTACGAAAATGTTGTGAAGTGGCGCAAGGCGCGCGAGTTCGCTAGAAGGCAGCACGGAGTACGGTGTCCCCACCGCTCCGTTGCGACTTCGTTGTTGGAGTTTGGGACAATCAGCAGGCCAGCAGCCGCTCCCTTCTTCGCTCGAGCTCTCGCGCCTCTCACACGGTACTCGCATCGAATCCGAGACTTGGTCTTTTGTGACCCTCACGAAGTAGTAACTTTAGACGTGCCACTCTCTCTCTCTATTTTCCAGTGTGGTTTTCCTTCGTGGCTCCATACCAATTCTGTCTCTCTCTCCCAACAAGGTTACCCGGCTTCGCCGTCTGGAGGGCGCGCCTCCGCTCCAGAGGGTAATCTGACTCCATCCTCCGCGTCAGACAACGCGCCAGCCTCCTCTTCCATTTTGTCTGGCTTTTCCCCCCCCCCCCCCCGGTACAGTTTATCCGAGTTCCTTCTTCTTCTTCCTCGTCGTCAGGCCGTTTGGATTTCTCCAAACGTTACGACGATCTGGAACCTTTCACCCCTCGAGGTAACGGAACTTACGGGACCCCGGTGCCGGCCCTCGCCCTCCACTTCTAAACTTTTCGAATTCCTAATTCCCTTCACCCACAGCGGACTCTTGACCCCACACCGGACAAGCGGTTCTGCCATACCATTCCGATTTCCGCTGCTAATCCGGCTCCTACCCCTGTACTTCCTTATCCCTAGTCCGGCGACGACGTCCTCCTTTTGTACACGCATGAATCCTTCCTCTCTCCTACTAACTGCTCACCTCCTGCAAAGCGTCCCCAATTGGACGTACATGTTCCACGCCGCAATCTCGGTTTCTAACTTCTCACTTTATTCTTTCCAAATGACGACGGGACTACGTCCCTAAAAACAAAACAAAAATAATCAAAAAAAAAAGATCTTCGGACCCAGCACGTGCGTGGTGCCCAGACCTTCGCCTCCGGGTGTGAACGGTGTAAGTCCATTAATCCTTTTCGTCTGCCGAGCACCTGTGGGTGGGCTCCAGAAATGGAACTATCTCACTTCCGTACAAGCCCTTGTACCGCTCTCACACAGGCTCGTCCAACGCCCGCCTAGTGTCCGTCTAGTATTCCGCTAGGCATCCTCACTTCCTTAACCAAAGCGTAAACAGGAGTCCCTAGACATTTATCATCACCCTCCCCCTTCACCAACAAACCTTCCGTGATTAATTTGGATGCACATCCCTTAACCCGATTTACATCAACGTATAAGATATGGTCCAACTGCACATCGTGACATCGGTGATTAGATCGACACCAAACGGATGTTAATCCACCTGAGAGAACAACGCACCTTTCTCATTGGATGCAGAAGCGAATCACTAATTCCAGCTCTTATACATTATCTTATACATTATTCATTATCAAATTTAATTTTATTTCTTTTTCCATCAAACCACAATTTTGACTCCAAATTTGTCTTTTTTGAGGTAAATTGTTTTTTTACTTATAGTTTTCTCTATGATATTGTAATTTTTTTAGTAGCTAATTTTTTTTTAAGTTTTCGAATGGTTAATTCACTTGTTAGGTGCACGTTGGACTTCGGTGATTAATTTATTATTACATCCAGGAAGCAGAATTCAAATTTGAGTCACACCCACAGATAGCATTGATGGAAATAAAATAGAACCAAACCCTGACAGCAATAAATGAAGTGCAAACGCATATGTATCCTTCTTCATAATTTACAGAACTAACAGAAGTTTATAGACAACAAATCAGCTACCCTCTTCAACTCTAATCAAAATGTTTCAAAAACCTTTCTCTCTTCTCCTTCAGGACCTTATAGAACGTCAAAGAAAAATTCC
>CAKNWU010048395.1:0-17452 GCA_932072015.1 Andricus quercustozae
TTTTTAAAGTATCTGTTCCAAAGCAACTGTTTTTTGGATCATGATTTTTGCACAGATTGACTTTATAATATTGTGTTTCTAATTTTCTTTTTAAAAAAATAAGGACATTTATCAAAATATCTCCTTATTTTTGTTTATTTTAACAGTAAATAAAATACTGAAGTCCAATGCCCACCTATCAGATTCAATATTAAACAAAACCACATCCGATTTTTCCAATTTAACATAATATACACGATTTTTAAAGAAAAGAGTATGATAAAAAAAAAGAAATATAATTTTCAAGTAAAAGATTAGAAGTTTTCTACTATCGAATTGGTAATTTTCTACTAACCTTTAGTAACTCGCATTTTTAAATTGAATTAGTAGAGTGTAACTTGAAATTATATTGAAACTTCTGTAGATATAACAGAAATGTGAAGATAATAAAATTTAAGTGGAAAAATACAAATATGGTATATGGTATAACATAGATAAAATAGTTTAAGATAAAATTTGATGAGATATTGATTTAAAAAAACTCGGATGCTTATTCAGGCCACCATGAGATAAAACTTTATATCCATTTTCCAACTAGGCGCTTTTTGCTTATAAGTATCAAACATTTAAACCCAACTATGAAAATGGTAGCCCTCTAAATGTCTTTTAAATCCTTGTCTTCACTTTTCATAAATTATTTTGCTTTTTTAAAGCGCAGATTTATTGAATATCCTGTGTTTACGGAGAAAATATGATTTGAATAACATAATTAGAATAATAATTACATGCATGCCTGTCTATTGCTAAGTTATTTTTTTATTTAATTATACATTAAGTTTACTATTTAAGTCAATTTTAGTCTTAATTATTAAGTGAATTTTAATTTTTACATTTTATGGGACAGAATATTCAAACTGCTTAAAAAAGTCATTGAAATTCCTCCAAAGCAGGAAATAACTTTTCCAATCAATGGAACGTTGATTAAACCGGTGAAAGGACTTGAGCTATTACTTTCGAGCATAAATGGCCCGTGAATCGAAAAACTACGTCGCGAATTGCAAACGGCGAATCGCAAGTCGAATAATTACATTTAAGATATTGTGGCTTTGTCCATACATTTCGAGCAAGAGCAATAATGCGTCTGTTATAATTTCGTATAATTCTATAGTTATTCTACGAACTCCACATAGAACTAATTTATCCTAGAATATATCACATTTTTATCAGTGTATTAAATTTCTTAAAAGACATATTGTATAGTCCAATTAGTAATTAATAACTAATTATAAAAATGACCTGTTCAAAAAATACCCCACACATCCAGGGGGAGGTGATAACAGGTTTTGTGAACTTTGTACGTATTTTTGGAATCACCCAGTGGGGTCCAAGCTTTGTGCCATTCTCTGTGACGAAGAAAGGGAAGGGTGGGAAAAGTTTTCAAAATATCGAGACGTAGTTTTTGAAAGGCCCCAAATATTGTGATACTTTCTAGCGACTTCTTTGCAATTTGTATTTGCAGGCGTAAGAACGGTCTAATATCGTACAAAAAAGTTAAATTAAACTTGGTACAAGAATTCATAGACATTTTTTAATGCTACAAAAATGAGCTTTTATATAAGTACTTTCCTCAGGTATTTATAATATTTGTATTGTCAGAAAATAAAACCTAATTCTTTTGCCCTACAAAAACGTTATATTTTTTGTAGCGAAACCCTTTAAATATCAATTATGTATCTAATTTAATCATAATTTCTCTATAAAATCAGAGAGCAACATATGAGAAACTTTTCACCCGTCGACTGGGAGGCCAATAATGTATACATTTCAGAAAAAATTTCTAGATTTCAGAAGGATCGAAAATTATAGTTTCATCTAAAAAATGTCCAATAAAACGATTTCAAAATGCTTGCTTTATGTTTTCCTTTTTATTTTAAAGAAAAAACGTGGCCTTTTTGTTTTTCCGTTTCCTCAGGGAAGGCTTCCTATTTAAGAGCGTACGCAGAACTATAATTTTACGATCTAGAAAAACTATTAGCACTATGTGAGAAAAAATGTTTCAATTCACTTCATTAGGTCCATATCATGTCACATGCGGCAAGTATTTCTGCGGCAAGTCTTCATGTGGCAAGTCACATCTGTGGCATGTCACATCTGCGGCATCTCTACCTAGCGGCTTCTCTTCCGCGCGTCATTTGTCACAGGGAAATTGACATTTTTGTGGTATCTCTCACCAGTGGAAAGGGATTTGACCAATATTTTTTTGGGACCAGTCACAGGGGTGCCTTCCCGCCCCAAGAGACTTTGGAAAAGGGTAGGGGTTTAACCAACATTATGTGTAATAGAAATTTTCTATTGCCAGTCACAGGTGTGCGGTGAGACATGCCGCAAAAATGTCAATTTCACTGTGAGAAATTCCGCGCGGGAGAGACGCCGCTAGATAGAGATGCCGCAGTTGTGACATGCCGCAGATGAGACATGCCGAATATGTCACATGCCGCAGATGTGACATGCCGCAAATGAGAAATGCCGCAGTTGTGACATTCCGCAGATGAGACATGTCGCAAATGTGACATACCGCAGATGTGACATGCTGCCGGTGTGACATGCCGCAAATGTGACATGCCGCACGTGTGACTTGCCTCGTGTGGCATAAAAATTTATAGGAATAAGTTGAATTGTGACTCTTGCGTAAATTTTGGCTTTTTCTTTCGTAAGTAAACACAATATTTTTGAGATACAATTTTTCGATTTTCAGAAGGGAAGACGTACATAAATTTAAATTTGCATAACATTATATGGAGAGGGCAACTTTACATCAATTAAAATTTTAGTTTACATAAAATTACATGAAAAAGTGAAAAAAATGGTTTTATTGATCCGACTCAAGCATTTTTTTCAGTGTATACATTTATTAATTTACCGCATTTTGTAAAAAAATTAAATAAACAGTTATTTCGTCAAAGCTTTCTCTCTATTTTATCATCCATCAGGACTGCATAGGCTTTCAAATAATCTATAAAACATCCCTGTAACTCTGGCAGAAGAGCCACAATTTTCATCAGAGGAAACCATTAATTGTTTGATGTATCACATTTTTTTTAATGCAATAAAAAGTAATATCCGACAGAGCTTTCTCTCTATTTTTGCAAGCATCAGAATAGCTTGGACTTTCAAATGAGTCGTAAAACTTTCCCGTATACTTAACAGGAAATCTAAAAATTATTTTAATTAATTAAAAGTTTTAACAAATTTTATTTAAATAAAATTACTTGGAAAGGGGCAACTTTGCATAAATTAAAAATTATATATATAACAGTATGGAAAAGGACCTTTATACATAAATTAAAATTTGTATTTACATGCAATAACATTAGGGGGAAATAAAATTATTTTGTTGACCCGAACTAAACATTTTTCTCCGTGTACACATTTGTTAAATTTTCACTTTTGGGGAAAAAATGAACAAAAATGTGATATCTGATTAAGCTTTCTCGATATTTCTCCAACCATGAGGACCACCATCGGGACCGCCTAATCTTTCAAATAAACCATACAATATCCCCGTAACCCTATCAGAAGAGCCAGATTTCATACATTCAACTGTACATTTTTTAATTGATCACATTTTAGAAAAAATTCAATAAATGTTAATATCCGATAGAGTTTTTCTCTATTTTCCCATCATCAGGACTGTCAGGCTTTCAAATGAGGCACAAAAGTTCCCCGTATACTTAATAGAAGAGCCAGACATTCTATAACCGAAAACACCCTTACGCAGTTCTATATATATAGAAGATAGAATATTGGTGGTATTACTTCTGAAGTGATCATACCTAGAAAACGAAGGTACTCCGATCGCACTGAAACTTTTGCAAAATATAGTTTCTATTAAATGGCAACTTATGAAGAAAAAATTTTGACGATGGGACAATAATTTACCATGGACCTCAGCAACTTATAAAAAGTGAATATTTAAAAGGCTTAATATTAATTAAACAAACATTTCTTTTCAACATTTTCGATCAGATTTTTCACCCCCTATTCATCCACGAAAAATTTTGTTTGAAAGACTAAGTATTTTACCTTAAAAAATGAAAGTTAAAAATATATTTCACCTTTTTTCAAATTTGAACATTTTTTTGGTTTATTTTTAAGCGTTAAAGGAACCTGAAGTTGTTTGCTTCAAGAATCTTAAGAATAAAAAGTGGGCCGACATTTCTTTATTTATTGAAGTAAGCGTTAAATAGCTATTTTGAGAATAACATATGTTTTAATGATTTAAAACTCGCTTAATATTAGTAAAAAATTTAGTCTTTTAAATCATGGAAACAGATAATATCGCGAAAACAACTACTTAACGATGATTTTCATGACTAGACAGATCTTGGACCAAGTTTTAATCTTAAGGTCCATTAGGAAAAAACTCCGCTCAACTCAGAAAATTTTTGCAAATCACATTCTGAGACTACCGTATGACTATGTAGGGGTGTCTCAGAGTGTATATGCGAAGCTTGGTTATAATTCATGCCCGCGTTTGCATTTGATGCAGCGGCATACATACACACACAGATTCAACTTTATGTATACAGATTATAAAAAAACGACGCAAATTTTTGAGCTCAGAATACTCTTACGACCAGTCTGGGAGCCCAAAGAATATGTGTGCAAAATTTGGTACCGATTGGTCCCGTTTGGTAAAAAACTGTGGATTTGCATAAACATCATCCGTTTTAGGCTACTTAATTTTATATTATTCATTATTATTATTATACCATTAAGTTATTTTATTTTCGGGGTAGGCGTGACTCTTTCGGTTGGAAAGTAGTAGTGTTGGGAAAGGAGGTATAGATTTTTTATATGGATCTAGAATTTTCATTTTATTTATTTAAATAACACGTTCGTTCTGCAATACTGATCCGACCCATATTGCTGATCAATCTCTCTAGCGATCACCCCAAGTGAAGAGCTTCACAGGGTTGTTATGTGAGGTTCCTCACTCGGCCCCTTTGGTATCCAAGGTATTTTGCTTCAGGCGTCATTCACTATACTCACATTCTTTTTATAAATGATTATTTGTAGACACACTTTTCAGTCCTGGCATATTTCTCTAGCTTCCGCCAGGCCCATGCATTTTGTCATGCAAGCTCTCCTGTTTCTATGGCTTTTTATGTTTTTTCGGATTAAGGTCACTTGTTTCGTTAGACGTTCATCTTTCATTCTTTCAACATGTCCGAACCATCTTAACTGTTTTCTTTCCCATGTGTCAATTATTGTCTCTGTTGCACCACATTCTTTGAGGATTATTTTGTTTCTCACTTTGTCCATCAGTGTTTTCCCGCATATCACGTGCAGGAATTTCATGTCAATCGCGTTAATTTTACTCTTAGCCTTTTCTTGACAGGCCGACGTCTCGATACCGTATAGAACAGTCGTTACAAATATAGCATTATGTATTACCATTTTATCTTTTCTTAATAAATTTTTACTTCTGAGAATGGACTCTGCTCTATCGATAACTACTGAATAACCGTCACTAGTGAATAGGCTACCTAGATATATGTACTTATTAACTTGTTCTAATCTCTCATCATTTAGGACAATGTTGCATAATGTTATCTTAGCTTTTCGTTCAAACGCTATGATTTTTCTTTTATTTACGTTAATTTTGAGAGCCATGTTCTTCATGCTTGTATTTAGCTTGCTCAACATTTTTTGCAGTCTTCAATTTATTCTGCTATAACAACCTTGTCATCTGCGAAATCTAACCCACGTATCCTCACTGTCCCGAGATCTACACCTTCTTCGTCGAAGAGAGCCATTTTTAGACACTTATCATAAATATGATAAATATCCATGAGGGCATAACGAATCCTTGTATAACGCCTTGCATAATTTCGAACCAGTCACTCATTTTCAGTTTCTCATTAACCCTTACACTCGCTTTCTCACCTGCATATATTGTTTTTATTGCTTGTAGGAGCCATCCATTGACTCCGTACTCTTGGAGTGATATGCCTTAAGCTAAATATTTGATCCGTACATGATCTTCCTGACATAAATCCACTTTGGACTTCCCATACCATTTCTTCTGTTACTTTCATTACCCTGCGGGTAAGTATTTTTGAGTATATTTTACTTACGGTACTTAATATGCTGATCCCTCTGTAATTATTGCAGTTGCTTTTATCTCTCTTCCTTTTGTATACTGGTACGATAATCGATTTTCTTCACTCGTCTGGGACTTCTCCCATCTCGATACATAAGTGTATCAATTCAGCGCTAGTACTGTCTACACGAGCAGCCTTACCGTTTTTCAAGTTCTTAATTATATCGCTAACTTCAGGGCACATACTTTCTCAATTGGATTTTCTGATGCATTATGTTCTATGTCACAGTTCTGTTGTTCTATAGCTTCATTTCCTAATAATTCTTTAAAAGAGTATTTCAAAGCGTCTACTATATCATCTGTATCATATAACATTTTACCTTTTCTATTTCTCATGCTGATAAACTCTGTATTTTTACTTCGCTCCACCTTTTTAAATATTAGTTTCTTGCTTCCTTCAAAGTCGTTTTGTATTTTCTTCTCTTCCTCTATTCTGCTTTTATCTTTGCTCTCATTGACTAGTCGGTCAACTTTCCTATTTTTGCGTCTGTAATCATTTGTGAGCCTATTTCTCCCCTCATCGCTAAGACCGGTGACTTTCAACGTTCTCTAGTATGTTTTTTTCTGTTGTCAGGCTGCCTCAATTTCATCATTCTACCATGCATCACCAGACTTTCTTCCTACAACCGCCCTACCACACACTTCAGACGCAGTTTTAACAATGATATCGCGTATTATAGTCCATGCGCCTTCTATATCTTTATTGCTTATAAGAGCTTCCCATGTTGCCCTATGTATGCGTTCGTTTACCTTTTTCTGAAAATCTATTCGCACTTCCTTTTTCTGCAAATTTTCAATCTTGATTCACGTTTGATTTGTTTGTTTGGTTCTCTTTCTTCTCCATCCCCATCCTAAGTTTATTTTGGAGACTAGAAGGCAATGGTCAGTATTGCATTCAAGAGCCCCTCATGACTCTTGTATCTGTTACTAGTTCTCTTAGTCTTTCATCCGCAATAATGAAGTTGATTATACTGTGGCTATTTCTTCGGCACCAGGTGTACAAGTGGATTATTTTAAGTTTAAACGAAGTATTTGTAATAAATAGGCCCTTTTCTAAGTATAAGCTAACTAACCTTTTCCAGTTATAATTTTGTCTTGAATCCCCAAAATTACCTAGCACCCTTTCTGTATCTGTATCCTGACGTTGGACGCCGACCCATCCGTTCATACCTTCTATCGTTATGATTCTATCACCCTGACCGCAAGTACTTATTGTATCATTTAAAGTGTCCCAGAAGACGTCTTTGACTTCTCTCGGATCACTATCAACTGGGGCGCAAAAACTTTCGCAAGCCTATTTCTTCGTCTCAGGTACACATAGAATATCTAGTTTCCTTACGTGCATAGTTTCTCGTAGTTCTCTTACTTTAAGATCATTCACTCCTCTAGCATTCCAAACACCCAGTCTCCATTCGTCGCCTGAAACTCGACCTTTACGTTTACCTTGGGTATGTATTTCGTCAATCAAAGTTTCAGTCCATTCCGAGGCTATTTTATTGCTTGTATTATTTATTGTTTAGACTGTACACCCAACTACCACCTTTATGTGCATTAGCTCCCTTTCTTGGCGGACGGTCACCTATGTTCCCATCTGGCAATTATTAGCCTACCTCTAGGCATGGAAAATTTTTTTTTTGATAATGTACAAATGTGTGGAATACTTTGTAATCCTTCATTAATTTTGAGCAAATTCTTTGAAAAAAAACCGTTAAAATAATGATAAAATTCAGTGAAAAGCATTATAATGAATCTCTGGAATCACTCTAAAAAAAAAACCGAAAATGTCAGAAATTCTTAATGAAACAATTCTTTTTGTTCTTTGAATTTCCTTTCAAACAATCAAAATCAATCGAAAATTCCCCTGAATATCTGAAAATAATTCAAAATCATAAGAATTGAAAGAGGAAAAAGCTTTGAAATATTTGAAAATTTTTGAGACCTATCTCGCGGTCGTGACACGTAGTTGCAACTAAAATTGTACCGCGACTTTGCTGGGAGCGGGTGCAATTTTTCTGATTAGCACCTGCTCCCAGCGAAATCCTGCGGTTGTCCCTATGTCACACATTTATATATATATAAGTTTCTCCTGCATGAAATATTATAATTAAAATAATTGAATTGAAAAATTGTAGGGTTTAGTTTTAAAAACCACATATATTAAACCCCCCCTCACCCCACCCAACGCTCAATCATCACCTGAGAGGCGGCAGTAAAAAAATGTTATCAAAAAGGAAAATTGCAGTATTATTTGAAGATTTTAGTTTCAAAAAGTTGTATTCCAACAGAAAATTAATTGAGAATCAATACGCCATTAACAAATGTTAAGAAGAATAATTTTTGTGTAGTATCTTTCGAAATTATTAGAACAATTTTCATTTGATTAAACCTTTTTTGCCCTGTTAATCGTGAAGAGTTATTAATTTCTGGAATTATTTGCAATTATTTAAATAATTAAAATTACTTGCTCCTTTTCATATAAATTCGAATCTCTTACATACGCAGAAAAAAATTCTCCTAAGGTAACAGGATTTTCAGTTAAAATAGGGACAGCATAGATTTTCTGCAAAGAGTACCGAATGTTCTGCAGAGTTTACTAAATTTTCAGGTATTTGATAAATGTACAGATATTTTCTGTTACATTTACTGAACTTTTCTCTCAAATTAACATCTTTAAGTTGTAAAATCTGATCAAAAAGTCTGTAAATGTTAAAGAAAATATCCGTAAATTTATGAAATAACTGAAAATTTGGTAAACTCTGCAGAAAATTCGGTAATCTTTACAGAAAATGTAGGCTGTCCCTATTTTAACTGAAAATCCTGCAACCTTAGCAGAATTTTTTTCTGCGTGCACTAGGTCGCTTATTGATCAGTATTCTCTTACCTCCACGAAATCGATCTGCAAAATTAACTATTCATAATGTAACAAAAAAAAATACAAAATAAAATATTCATTACAAATTGAGTATATAAGTTCTGATATACAAGAACATATTGAATTATAAGTGACATACTGTAAGAGATTAGAAGAACCTAGCATTTTTTACAGGTTTTCTATGAAAAGGCACAAGTGAATGATTACTAATTGTTTAAATAACTGCAAAATGTCTTCCACAATAAATATAACTCTTAAAATGCATTAGCTTTGTCATTAATTCTAGAAAATATGAGCTTTTCAAGCATTATAGGGAGAAAAACTTGTTTAGACAAATGAGAATTCTTTAAATAACTATAAACTGTCTTTCAGAATAAATATCCCTAGTTGCATTCATTAACTACGCTATTAGTTGCAGAAAGTAGTCACTTTTTAAAATTTACAGGGCAAAAAAATTGTCCAAGTAAATTAAAATTGTTTCAATTATTGCCAAGTATCGTTAAAAAAATATAACTCTCAATATTCGTCAATTGTGTGAGTAGGTCAAGAACATAATAATTTTTCACTATTCAAAGAGGAAAAAATGATTTAAACAAATCCAAATTGCTCAAATAATAAACAACTATGTTGAGAAAGAAATGTTACTCTTGACATTCATCAACTGTATCAATTGTACCAAAAAAATAATTCATAGTGTTGCAAAAAATTCCCAAAAATATCGACTTTAGCATTTAATTTGACATAAAACTGCTATTTTCCATTTTTTGGGGCATTTTCCGAGCACAATTAAAGGGGTTTAGATGGGTCAACATTGAAATTTATTGCATCGAAATTATGCCTTGAACATTTCTGAAGAGATGTCTAAACTCAAATTTACAAAAAGTTAATAACAAGTACTTTTTTTTCAATTTTTCGAAAACCGAGATTTCCCATTTAAATTACTATGTTAATTCAAAAAGTTCGGGGCCCGGTTAAATGGTGATCTATTTGGCGAAAAAAAAAGAATTTAATTTTCCGGAAAACCATCAAATTGGGCGGATCGATCGTCAATAATCGAAAATTTTATAGGTACAAATTTGGATCACCCTAATGCCCCATCCATATATGAAGCGTTGGGTGAAAAAACAATCTAACTCGGAAAATCGTGTTTTGAGATAAATCGATTCAAAGATTTCAATAGCACTAAGATAATATTAATTAAAAAATAAATCCTTTCATACACATAAAGTGATACAACCTAAAAGTGAAATCCTGTCGAGAAAAAAAATTTACAAAAAAGACAAATCATTTAAATAATTGAAAATAAACGAAACGAGTTAGGTTGTTTTTCCATCCAATGGATATTATAGGGTTTCAAAAAATTAATTTCACGATGATTTCTACTTATATAATTGTTATTAACATGGCACCACATTCTTAGAAAATTACAAAAATTTATTTAAAAGTTATTAATTTAAACAATTTCAAGGTTTACTCATCAAATTCAGATTCTTCATCTGACATAACATCATTAGATTGTAATTTTTCTTCTCCCATCATTGTGAAAACCAATAAATAGTCTTAATATTCTTGTTGTAAAAATTTAGATTTTAATGAATTATTGAGTAGTAACAATAAAAATAATAGCACACTGATTCGCCTGTGATATAAATATAACGTATATAATATAACGTGATTTACATAAACAATAATAATTTTTATATTAGTTTGAAGCTGTGTAATAACTAATTAGGGTTCGCTGATTCCGAAAAAGCGATTTACGGAAAAACAACCTAACCCGCGTTAGGTTGTTTTTTCACCCAACGCTTCATATGGAATATTATATTTTTAATATTTAAACATACTGAAATAAATTTTAAATGCTAAGCAAATTTTCTTTAGTATAACGGCAATGAATTTCGTAAATAAAGTAATTGTATGGAGTGGCATAGAATTATTTATGTAATTCTCATCGTCAATCTAATAATCATTATAATTTTTTAATCAAAAAGACACATTTTCAAAAGCTTGTCACTTGCTATTCTTAATTTGATAAGATTATTTATGCAAAACTTTAATTTTGAATGAATAATTATTTCCGCGTTTACTTTTTTCTCGTAATTTACGTTATACGTCAGTACGTGATTACAATTCCACGACACAGCGACAACGTGTATATACAAGAATTGCTTTTCTTCAGATTAAACATTCCGAAAGCATTCTGTTTGGAAAAGGCGTGACGGAGCTTGCGAGTTCTAATCAGTAACTTCTCTCTTTCTGTTCCTGTCTTCTGCTCTGTCTGTTACCGTGATATCAAATTTCAGGTTTCGTCGCCTCTACTTTTCAAACCTTAACTAGCTGCCGCTGTCTGTAAGGGCAGTAAATACTTCGAGATACGAACGTCGCGTCGACGGTGCTGAAGGTCCATGGGAAAAAGGAGGAATTGTGAAGGAGCGGAAAACGGGGAAGAGAGTCGAAAAAACAGAGAATTCACAGGACGACGACGCGCTAGCAAAAAAAAACATGAAAATACTCTCGCGTCCGTAACAGATTGGCAGTGGAACTGGCGGGTCAGCATTTTCCGCGGTCGGATTAAAAGGATCGGCGCGGGTCTATGCCCCCGAGAGTAATAAGAGTCAGCATCTTTTCTTGGGCAATATTTCACATCATTACATCCCATTTCCTCGCAATTAAGATTTGAAAATTTCGGCTTTCGCGGCTCTCCTTTATCAGCGACGCGATTCACTCCCCGGGTTTCTTACTGTTTCCGAACAAAAATTCCTGAGGTCATAATCCTATTTGATTTTCGCAATAAATATAAAAAGTATATTTTTTATTATACCTATGATTTAGTTCCAGGATCATAATCGAATTTTATCCATAACTATTTCATCAATATTTCCAAAAATGATATACTCTTTCATCCTGTTTATATTATAATTTTCATAGTTCTGTCCATTTATTTCCTAACTTATTTTAAACACTTACTTATTCGATTAGAGAATGTCCAAATCTATTAACTCACTACAACTATTTATATCATATTCTATCTGTAATCTATCTCAATTTGAATTCTATCATAACCTAAACTCCCCGTATCATCCTGTCAACATCTATACAATTCTATCCCATTCTATCCTAATTATATCTCATTTAATAAATTTCTATTCTAATCTATTTAAACTCTATATTCAGCCTATACATCATTGTACCCATTTAGATCCCGTTCTGTTTTGAATATATTTCTTTGTTCATCCATTTATTCCCCAATATATACAAACATATTTCATTCTATTCTATTTGACATTTATAAAATTATATAAAGATTGATCTCCTTATTTGTTTGCAGTTAACGTCATATAGGTGAACAATCCTTTATAAAACTACTACGAATTAAAAAGGATATAAGGTAATAAAACGCCTCATGTCAATTTTACAACATTTTTACGAGCCTCTAAACTGGGCATTTAGTCAGTTGCCTAATTCTCACAAGGTCGTAAACAATTTTTATGTTCATCCCCCATGTCAGTTTTTTCTTCTGAAAGGATGACAAGATATCAAGAGAGAAATAAAGGCAAGGAAAAAAGGCGAGGTCAGGAAAAATACTGTGAGTGAGGAAAAGTATGAGAAGCCAGTCTTATTTTATATATCAGATATTACAAATCAGATCTTTTTCAAAGTTTTACAAAATAAAAATTGAAAATTTTGAACGCCCAAAGAGATAATAATAATAATAATTATATTAATAAATAATATAATATAAATAAAATAAGTATTACATTTTCTTAAAAATTTTTTCATAGTTAAATTCATCAATTTCTCAAATTTTTCATCAGTTCTGAATAATGCAACGTAAAGTAGCTCAATTTTATGCATTTTTTAGGGTAAATAGACGCAGGATAAAACCTTATGGTTTTGAGCCCCACGTCTTGAGGTAAACAGTTTCCGGCATTAATAAATCAAAATTTGAATTCCTTCTTATCCTTTATGATATAATTAAGGCCTGATACTTGAGATTTAGGCTTGAGATTTAAAAATAAATAAAATATCAAAGTATTTTTTTACAATTTTTTGATTGTTAAAAAAAATGATTCCAACAAATAAAAAAAAATTATCTAAAAATCTTTATAATTTTTCTAAGATTTCACAATGGGTTTCATGTTACAGAAAATTTCTGGTTAGTTGATTCTTCGAAAAATTACTGAGTCACGTGGGATGGAAAAGAGGATTTTCAATTGTCAAAGGAGTCTGAAAGGATTGAAATATAGTTCAGTAGATTAATTCCATTAAAAAGAATAAATTTGATACTCAAAATATATTGGTGTATTTTAAAAATTGAGGTTTATTTTCTTTTATACCCGTAAAAAGAGGTATAAATATGTATAAATCATGCCTTTATTTAGTGATAGAATGTTTTGAAGTACATCAATAGTCTCATATTGTCAAAATGGCCATTCTTTAGGACTACAATCCCTCGAAATTCCATTACCTCAGCACAACTAATTTTCGAATTACCAAAAAAAGAATAAGGTTGACACAGACACACATACACACGGATATTGTTAAAATCTTTATTTTTGGATTTCTGAGGTCGAATTATGTCAATATATGTCAAAAAATTAAGTTTGAAAAGTTTGATCGTTACAAAGCTTCCTCTATGAGGAAGCAGTATTTGATTTTAAACTCTTCCAATTAGCAATGGTTCTCACTTATAATTAACGAATTCTATGTTATTTAAGGTACCTGCAATGTACTGAAAGCTATTGTTTGAATTTAATATTACAAACGGTGCAGAGAAGTGTTGTGATGCGTCAACTTTTAGACGTGTAATTAACTAGCTGGAGGCAATGTTTCGCTTCGATGCAAGCCTTTGTTTAAAAAGCTTTTGCACGAGATTCACCTTTAGAGTTTCGTTAAAGAGAAAGGGCCAGTGAGTAACTGGCAAAGCTGTTTGCGCAAAGTTTACCCGCATCAAAGCGCCTCACTAACTTAATGACAAATGACAAGGTGTTTAAACGAAATCCTCTTTAGTACAATGGATAGTGACAACGATCGAGCATCACGGCGAGCGGTACATCCGGTCAAAGCTCGCCTAATTACATCTTTAAGACCAAAAGCACCATTCAAGCCCTTCGGGCGTTCAGGATTTTTAAATCAAAGCCCCTGAAGCTGAGGAAATATCCTCTATTTCTGTAATAGCTTTACAGGGAGTCATTTACGCAGTAAACAGCTACATCAGATAAATTTCACTAAGGATGAAATGACCGAGGCCATTGTTCTAAAAGAATTAAAACAGATTACAACATTTGGGTCGATTATTTTAATCGTTCAATTTAGTTTTATATTTTATTTAATATCACAATTCTTTATATGATTAAAACAAATAAAATAGATATGAAAAAAACGCAGAATATCCAAATCCCTTGTGAGCCTTATTATTCAAACGAGAAATTCAGTTTTATTACACTAATATTTTTTTATTCTAATTACACTGTTAGAAATATGTTGAAAATTCAACCACTTTTCAACCACTTTTGTGGTTGAAATCTCGTTCATCCACGGAGTTGAAATAAAATTCAACCAAATGTAGTTGAAGATTCAATAAGACGTTTGCGCATACACAATGCGCCCTCATACTTCTGTCCAGGCGAGCCCCCAACGAGACTAAGTCCCACGAGGAGTTATTTCGTACGTTTGTATTAATGAAGGAGATATAATATTCAGGAAAAGAAGAAAACAAAAGGTACGTTGGATTAATATTATCATAATGGGAAAATTTCATTCAGACTATTGGTACTAACTGCTGTATGGTTTTTTAGATTATGTTTACAAAAACGAGTGTTGAAAAGTTTGATTGGGCGCGCAACTCATTATGGTAATATAATTCCAACAGACCTTTTGTTTTTCTTCTTTAAAGCTGCTTATTTTCTTAATATTATATGCACTTTGTTAATCTCATGGATCACACGACACAAACGTACGAAATAACCCAATGATTCCTTATCAGAATTCTTTCGGTACAGTTAGTGAATTTCAAAGCACAGTATTTTTCAGGAATCTTCATGGGTTTTCTTTAAGATTTTTGAAAAATTATAATTGCCTTGAAATTCACTAATTGTGCCGAAAAATTTTTTTCTCTTTACTGAAATTTCAATTACATGTGGTTGATTTTTCATTTACAAGTGGTTGAAATTTCAACCACAGTAATTGTATAAGACTTCAACCACATGTGTTTGAAAATTCAATCAGATATTTCTAACAGTGTAATTTTGTTAGTAATTTCTTACCTTTACAATAGGGGTGTCTACGTGAGGAGTAAAAATCGAGATCGAACGGGCGAGCGAGGAGGAGCAACGGAAAAGCGCTCTGAGACGAGAAGCGAGGCAGGGAACAATCCGTGGACACTGGACATTTATGCTTTGGAACAAAACTCTATCCCTTCATATTCGTTATTATTCTGCTTTTCTTGAGAATAGTTTTTCTTACTGTTTTATCCGTTCTTATGATTGTTAGTTTATCAATCTTTACAAAAGATAATTCATTTTCTATTACCCTTTATCAGCTTTTTATTATATTTTCAATGCTTATTTTTCAAAATATGATATCTTTTTCTATTCATCTTCATCATATTAAACTTTCTAATAATTCCATTGCATTATATCGCATTGCAGCAAATGCATTTTATGTTTGCCATTTTATAACCTTATTTATTGTTGTTCCAATAATTCTATCCATTTCTTTCTCATTTTATTACATTCCTCGTTCCAATTACCAAATCCTTTTCTATTCGTTTCAAGACTTTTGATTGTTTTAACTCTCTTTATCAGTTAAATAATTTTATCAGTTAGATCTCCCATATTAAAATTATGTATGTATATTGATAAATGGTTGGCCCATCAAGAACCTCGTGAATTATGCGGAAATATATTAATTGACCACAATATATAAAAAGAAAATAACTAATATCTTTGCAAAAATTCATTCACAATTATTCAAACCTTTTGTTAACTATGTATTTAATTGTTTCTCATTTGGTATTACGAATAATGGGTGGAAATCATGTCAAAAACAGTTTTTCGCTCCGGCGATTTTAGGTTAATATATAATACGATTTCGTGGCTAATCACTATGCTTTCAAAATCAGTAATCTACCTATAACCTGATGTGGCGGCCAATGACTGTATTTCACCACATTTCTGTGGCCAATCATAGAATCATTGGCCTATGGCCCTATGCTGATCACTATGTCTTCATAGCCAATGATTGTGTTTTTGGACATTATTGTTAATTTCTTCAAATATAAATTTTCTACTACTTTCATCACCAAACTGGCTATGGCAATTAAAATTTTTATGAAATTGATTATTCGTATGTGTCTTTTAGAAATTCGTTCGACGTCAATAGTGTTCTTTACCAATTTTTAAACTGGAAAAATTCCTTAAGTGGCGAATGATTGTACTCATTACCCTTAATTGACATAAATAAAAATCGCAATCTTGTGATAAAAGAACTATAATCAGATAGTGTGACTGAAGCTTTATACAGTAATCTTTTCCAAATACTAGTAAACAGGAACGGGAATTTTAGAAACTACAACTGAAAAAAACTGAGTCACATGTTTCAGAAAATTCTCTTACAATTTAGGAATTTTCAGATACAGTATCTTAGAACTTTAAAAAATTAAAAAAAAAATTCGTTCATTAATTTAACCATAAAATATGTAGTCTATATTTATCCATGCAATAAAAATAATAGGCAATATGGACGAAGTCAATACAAATTAATTGGTATGTATGTGTCCATGTTACAAAAAGTGTAACAGAAAACCCCAGCTTAAATGACACTGGCCACAGAGACAATTTTTCGACATACGTGCATGGAAAAATTACCTCTGGAAAAGAAGGATAGGATACAAATGGATGCGTTTAGAACTGATTAAAGTAGACGTTATTTTAAATTGGAAAAAGGAATGGAGTAGTGATCAAATGATATAAGCTTTCACGAATTGATGGAATATAATACAATAGAGCATGTTCTATGTATTCTGTCGATAAAACTGGATATAGGTGAACTTGAACTTTAAAGATTTCCAATCAAATCTCTATGGCGATCGCGGAAATGGTGCCGAATGCGGTAAAAGCGATTACAATCCCGGTATCGAGAACGCTTATTGTAATCGCAAAAGCAGCTTCGAAAACGATGAAGCCGATAACAATCGTTGTTTTGAAAACAATTTTACATTATTATGCTGGTTCAGTAGTCTAAGCAATAACACTATAACAATGTAAGTAATCGCTGACCGATTTCATATGAAATCGAAGACTGATCCGGGTGATTTTACAGCATTGTTTGGGGCTGAACTATATTGTCTTCCAACGAAGAATATGTCGCAAGTATTTTTTTTGTTATTCAACAAAAAAAATTTCATTAACTCAGGGCTACTTGTATATGTAGGC
>CAKNWU010048401.1:0-10832 GCA_932072015.1 Andricus quercustozae
CTTGTTTTTTATTTTACATTTATATAAGTTGCATATATTTTAATACTATATATTTATCGCAGATATGCGACGGATCTGCAAGAGATATGCGCAACAGATTAAGCGTCAGATCTGCTAGCGATATGCGCAGCAGATTATGCGTCAGATTCTGCTAGACATATGCCAGGCATATGATGACGCATGTGTCTCATCAGGTGAGAGCACAATCTGCGCGCCGATCCGCAGATCTACGTGCGCATACGCCATCAGTGTGCTGATAGAATGTTATCTGGGGATTTATTTGTTTTAGTGAAATTATTTAATAACCTTTGGCTGATTTAAGCGTTTCTGTTTGTTTGGAATTTGCTAAACTATTAATCGGATCAAGCCCGTAGCACTGATGTTATCAATACTATCGAACCCTTCTTTTTTATTCTACACTCTTCTTTCCTTTTTCAATATATCCTATTTTTCCCTGTCCTATTTTATTGTATTTAATACTATTCTGTTCTGACCAATTTTCTTATATTTTGATTCAACGTTTGCAGAAACATTCTATTTTGTTTTTTCTGCCTCCTAGTATATTCTACGCTATACTTCAATTTATTGTCTTACATTTTGTATAATAATGAAGGTAATTTATCCTATTTTATTGAGTTGTATATATTCGATTCTAGTCTATCTCGAAATGTCCTATCATATTACATTTTATTACATTTTTATCCGTTGCTTCATGAATTAAAGTGTTGGAACATCTTACCAAATTATGTATGTATTGTGTACTGGCCCATACTCTCCCAGGATAGTCTATCGTAATATAATTATAATCTTCTTCCATCCTATTCTTGTTTATTTTGTTCTATACTATCACATTCTGCATTAGTTTACTCTATTCTGCATTATCCTATTTTATTCCATTTTAGGCTACCCTTTTTCTTTCTGGTTTAGTTTAATTCTATTCTATCATATCTTTTATTTTCGATTATTCTAAACAAAATATAGCTTTTTGACGGTATTAAACATTGTTTCAAGAATTAATATTAGATGAAAATCGTACTTCAATAAAGTACAATTTCTTTGCAGTGATAAGCCGAGAATCAGAGTTTAAGATTATGTCATACTTACCCGGTTTCTAAATTACTTACATGTTTTTTGTCACGGCTCGGGTCTACACGAAATGAGATATCGTGTTGAAAATTACGGAGATTAAATAAAAGGCGCAAATGAAAGTTTTTATAGTCCTATCTTTTCAGAATTATAAAAAAAGTTTTTCATCTATATATTTTTTGTAATTCTATAAGCTTAGGACCATATGTACGTTTCTTAGTATAATTTATTAATTTCTACAAATTTTTAAAATATCTTGTTTCCTGTGGACGTCAGTTGTTGAAAAAAACTCGGTGATGTATGAATCGTATAAGTATGACTTGGCCTTTAAACATTTTTGCTTCGAAATAAAATAACTGCTGAAATTATTGTCTATATAGTACATAAATCTCAACTTTAGAAATGATGTCTTCAATCAAAGGACTCCGCACCATATATGCATAGTGAATGGCTTTTTGTAACAAATTCTAAATCTAATTTTTTTGTATTTTCGAACCTGCAGAGCAAAATTTCGAAAGAAAGAAGTAAGAAAAATGGACAGATTTTATACAAACACTTGGCAAAGTTTCAATTTTTACATGTATTTTAATAGAAAAATGCTGATTTTAGTGAAATGTTTTTTTTTCTCCAAACCGCACTTAGATAGATGTGACTAAAAGTTTCACATTTTGACGATCAGACTTACCGAAAAAAGGCCCATACACACCAACTAGAAAGATCAACAATTTTTTGGGTATACAGCATGTTTTGGGGGTGTTTTAATAACTTAAACATCCAAGTGTGAAAATCATCATTTCTTAGTAACTAAATCACTAGAGATTTTTTATTCGACTGATACTGTATGAAATCACTTTCACATAAGTTGAGGAAGCATGCATAGCGAAAATATGTCTTTGAATTTATTTTAAGGGATGTTTTCACATACCTTAAACATTGAAACCAGGAGAATGGCATTCCTTCATGAAAAAAAAACGCAAGGGATGTTCTGATTAAAATATCAGAGTAGGAAATTACTTCAAAATAAGTAAAAGATATGTTTAGTTACTAAGATATATATTTGAATTTACTTCAAGGGTTATTTTATTATCCCTTGAACATTGAATCCGGAATATTCGCATTTATTAATAACTGAAATCTCACAAGGTTTTCTGATTAATCTATGAGGATAGGAAATCATATTAAAGTAAGTAGGGAAGGTGTAGCCGATAAGGATATGTCTTTTAATTTTTGTAAAGGGTTGTTTAATAATTTCTTAATTAGAGAAGCACAGAAATTAACATTTCGTAATTCCCAAAAAATGTTTGTATTACAAAATCACTTTAAAGCGTACACAGAAAGTGTCTTTTAGCAGGATTTGCATTAGAATTTATTTTCTGGGTAGTTTAATCAACCCTTAATGATTGAAACAAGAAAATCGATATTTTATACGGGATGAAGCACCACATATTTTTTTATCAATACATTGATCAACAAAATCACTTTGAAACATACACAGGAAGTGTCTTTTAGCAGGATTTACAATAGAATTTATTATCAGAGTAGTTTAATCATCCATTTGTTCATTGAGGGATGCCATTTTCCTGGTTTCAATGTTTAAGGGATGTTAAAAAATCCCTTAAAATTGATTCAAAAACATATTCTTGCTATGTTCACTTCTTGTACTTATTTGAAAGTGATTTCATACCGTGGAAGTCAATTAAAAAACTCTAGTGATTTTAGTTACTAAGAAACGATGATTTCCATACTTGTATGTTTAAGGTATGGAAACCCAAAAAACTGTTAATCTTTCTCGTTCCTGGGCATATACCTTTTGTTACGGCAAGTCTGATAGACAAAATGTGAAACTTATAGCCAAATCTATCAAAGAAGTTTTGAGAAAAAAAAAACATTATTCGAAAATACAAAAAAAAAGTTATATTTAGAATTTTGTACAAAAAGCCATTTAATGTACATTTGGTGCGGGGTCCTTTAATAGGAGCAGATCTTCTATTTTGTTGTATTTATTATGACCAAAAGTAACTGCCTAAATCAGTTATATGAATTGACTCACTTTTTAATGTCCATATTTCTTTTTTCAAAAGCGACATGACAAACTCGTGAATTTCACCATAGCATGGACTTGAAAAATTCCTCTGTCCCTCTCGCCTGTAATTTGACAATAAATTCCTCTGCTGCACATTTTCAACGAAATTGATCACTTTTGTTGGATCTAAGTCACCCCGAGAATCTGCTAATAATCTTGCCATTAAACAGGCGTAAATTAATGTGACTAGTGACACTGAACAGCACTTTCTCCACGACATGTTGACTTTTACGGATGAAGAATTTCATAAGATAGTTTATGATGTTATACTCGTATATAAAGTGGGCTAGAAACACGTCTGGAAGAATCTTATCATCGACTTCGATGGTTATTAGATATAAGTAATCTTAGTTTAATTTATCAGTGAAATCTTAAAAGGAAAATTAGTGACGGTCTAATATATTAGACGAGTGGTAAATACGTGAAATTCATTGATAGAGTTTAATGCCTAATAATTAACTAATCGGCAACGACCATTTACCTCTTTGACGCAATATGGATGGTAAGTAACGAAACAATAACATGTCGATACCCGAAATAATTAAGATAGATTATCAATTTGATATCATAACTGATTGAGAAAAACGGTGCACTTTCGAAAAGTGCAAGGCTCCGATTAATTTGAAACTCTGTATACCTCTGTATTTTCATGCCCTGATTACGAATATGATATTGAAAATACCATGGAAAACCTATACAAGTCATGGGTTTTCGAATTTATCTCGGTAAATACAAAAACTTCCAAAAAAGTGTAAATCCAATCAAAATATAGATTTTTGATTCTGCATAGTTTTTCTCTCAGATTGAAATTCTTTGAGAAAATCGCTATTCAAATTTAGTAAGTGCAACAGGCTTGAGTCCAGTAAGTTCTCGGCCCTTTTGTGATTGGTCTCATAAATAATATTCTTCAAACCACAACTTCTATTTGAATATTTTTCCGAAATTTTGTGTATTTACAGAGGTAATCTAAAAAAACTATGACTTTTATGGGTTTTCTGAGGTTTTCACCATGGAAATAAAAATGGTGAATATTTTCACTATCACCATTGCAGTCAGCGCGTCAAAATACATAGATATATGCAGTTTCAAATTCTTCGGAGGTATGCGCTTTTCGGATGTTTATCCGAGAAAAATTTGCATTTCATGGTGATTATATTCATCACTGAAATTAATTTCAATATAAGATAGGAATAATGGTATATAATAATGACTCTAAAAGTTGAAATCAGAATCAGACAAGCGTTTCTACCATTTACGCATATTATTTTTAATTTAAGGTAAATACCTATACAATTAATAATCGTTGACTATCCTATTTGTAATTATAAAAACTATAATTCTTAAACATATAATTAATGAAGGTATAATAATAATTATTGTCACAATCAAAGTTGATAATATTAATAAATAAAATTTAGTGAAAATTCTAAATGAGAGAAGGAAATTCCAATTCTTACCAATTTCTTATCAAGAAGTTCATTGATTGATTATTAAAGTATATTCAAATCGTGAGGTTTCACATTCTTACTGTGATCATCATCCAAATATTTCTTGTTTGCTCCAATTTTCTTTTTTCGAAAAATGATTTTCTCTAAAATCATTATTGGTGATTCAAAAAAGAGACTGAAGAAAAAGGCGAGGACGACCGTAATCATGGCATCACCCAAGAAATTCATGAACTGAAAATAATAGTTCCACATATCAATTTATTACACATGAAAATTGAATACTATTAAGAAAACTTCTAGCTCCTACATTATTTGTGCGTTTCGGCAATTAATTTCGCACATTTATTAACCAGTCGTAGAATATTAGAGGAAAAATATTTTCATCCGCTTATCTATTATTGTTTCCTTTCTATAAGTGATTAAAAACTAAGCAAAATAAAGAAATGTTGAAATTTATCCTTTTAGAGCCCAATACTGTAAGGTTTTATTTTAGTCCGATTTTCCTTAGATATAGCTCAAGTTGAAGATCTTGACATGTTGAATTGCGAAAAGAAAATTTGCTAGCTTGTATTCTCTTTTTTTTTTATATATAAATTGTTAAAAAACTAGAAAATGAGGAAATTTTTGTTTTTTAAACTCCCATGCTGGGAGGTTTTCTTTTAGTCCGATTTTCCTCGGAGACGGCAAAAATGGAAACTCTTGGCATTAAGAATTGCGATTACATTTTTCTTTTTTTATATCAGTGGTAAAAAAATAACAAAATTAGGAGATTTGGGTTTTCATTGTTTAGAATGACTCGAATCCTGTAGCCTACGAAACCCTTACTTGAGGGCACTTGCCGACCTTTTTCGCTTGATTTTTCATAATTATCCTGGGAGAATTTTATATGAAATAAGTTGAACAATAAAAAGACTCACCATTTGAAAATCTGAAAAATAGCTACTAACTTTCGCAGAACTTATTAGATATTTTTGGACTACTTGGTGCACTAAATAAATACAATATGATAATCTTGCCAACGGAACGAAGATTGGTAAAGACAGAAATTTATCCACAGGTCCTAAAAAGATAATCGAATACATTGAATATAGAAAATATGTCAAAACTCTGTACCTTATAATTACTTATGGTTTATTTGAATTTAGAGTTTAGTTACCTCCATAACCTTTGATAGAGGCAAAAATAATCCAGCATAACCCTAGAGCCCATATTGGACGAGCAGTAGTTGAGAAAATAGTTTCCCAAACCAAGTTGTACTCATAATCTATTTTCTGTATGAATTTGTACCCGAAAGTACAGAAACCGAAACTAATTATTGCAAAAATCCAGCCAAACGCAGCAGTCACCTGTTTAGAAGATGAATAAATAATAAAACGTTAAACAGCTTTTCCCAGAAAAGATTTGAAATATTAACGTACCTTGTTAAGATTTATTTTCTTTGAAACTGTTATGTATCCAAAAAATAAACCCACAAGCCATGGAGCTGCTCTCGTATAAGGGACTGTGTATATATCCCGGTTCCTGATTTTACTAAATTAAAGAATAATTTTCAATTCTTAACACGGTTTTCTATCGCGATTTTTGTTAACTATGAGTATTGAATTGAAAAGAAATTTAATCACTTACATATCTCCTATTACCATATCAAACGAATATTTATTGATTGCTGTAATTCTTGCGACTGAAATAAGAGAAGCAACGAAGGAAGCAGCTAAAATTGCCAAACCAAGTTTAGGTTTCCTTGAAAGCGGATACAATATAATGGGAGAAAACCAAAAAAGCTGCATGTCCACTGCTAAATACCAAAGGTGTCCGAGGCACTAAAAATAAAAATTGTATAGAAAAGAATCTATTTTTATTCTTCCGAGTAGAGAAATTACTTGAAATTTATATATACGAACGTTCATTTTTGTCATAATTTGTACATAATTCAAAGAACCGTCATGTAACAGAAATTTCATGCTACCTAAATTCTGATCGGGCGAACTTAAGTTTTTCGCCATTGTTTTTACGCCGGATATGCTTTAGGTAAAATCAGAGATCCTCAAGGGAGAGTTGAGACACCGTGTACTCCAATTTTTATTGGTACCGCTGTACCAGAACTACTTGAAATTTATTGAATTTGATTGGCTTGAGTTGGCGCGATATTTAAATAACAATTTTAGTTTCAGGAGGACTTAATGCAGAATAGAGACAACGCACCAATCATACCAAGATTGTATATTATTGGGAGAGTAATAATATTTGTTTTCATACATATATAATTTAAAATTTTCATAAAAAAAAAAGAAATAATAAAAAATAACACAGTTCAAACTTTTCGCTCTCTAATTTTACCTAGAGATCCTCTAGGGAGAGATGAGATACGTCCCCCTCCAATGATCGCCGCTGTACTGGAACCTTGATATTTTCATGGGGAGCGAAAAGTTTAAACTGTGTTTTTTTTTTGTTATTAATTTTGTTAATCAAAATTTTGAAGTACATGTGTTTAAAAAAAAATTATTACTTTCCCAATAGTTTACAACATTTTTATGATAGGTGCGTTGTCTCTATCCTGTATTAAACCTACTTGCAACTAAAATTACGATTTGAAAATCGCGCCAAGATATTTCTATATATCATGATCATTCGAGGAAGTGGGGATTACGACGAATCACGATTCGTGTACATAAATTTCAGGTGTTGTAGGTATTAGGAATAATAAAAATCATATCAAATCGTAATTGGAATACATAAAATGATTGCTAATGTTAATTGAAAAAAAAATCCAAATAGTAAGTCGGAAAATGTATAATTATGGCAAATATAATTCGGAAAAATTAAAGTTATACCAAATGATTATTCGTGAAAATAGAAATAAGGTGATGTGCAAATTATGAAAAAAGAAAATTATGGAAATCGCCCATATGGTAATTCAGGAAAATTAAAATTATCATGTAAACTAGAATTTAGAGATTGTTTATGTGCCTGCAGAAATATGCCGATAAGAACGACACGTTCTTGGCTTTTTGATGAAGCATTTGTCAACATTTATTTGTAATTTACTAATTACCTGAGCATTTTCTACGAAGTTTTGTAAATATAAGACTGTTATCCACCAATTGTCTACACATGCCACTGATCTCTTGTCTTTCCACAAAGGGCCAGAACCAAGGTGGGGAATAATGAAGATATGAAAAATGATTAGCATCCCCATAGCTGGTGTCAATCTTGTAAAAAAATCCGTTAAATTTTTCAAAACATTTTCTTTACAAAAATTAGAGTTGTAAACAAATAAAAGACAGGTTTAAATGTAATTCCATACCTAAGGTATCGATGAAGATAGTAACCAAAAAGATTAAATTTCACACCCTTTGACATTTCTTTTATGAAAAGGTACGACAATAAGAATCCACTTAGCGTCAAGAAACTATCTACGGCGAAGAGAGAAAGTGTAACGTATACGGAGTGCCGGCTAAATATCCACTTGTAATAAATAAATTAAAGACAATTAACAAAAATAGAATAAAATGAGATTTCGTACTACATCTTGGCGTTCTTATAAATGTAAATAGAAGAAAAATTTAACATAAAAATATCCACCTCATAAGCATCGACTTTATTTACGAGTGCAGCACTGGATCCTCTGTCCTTGTAAGCATGCCCCATAATTACCCAACACATACTTAAGAATCGTATTCCATTCAACGCGGGAAAAGAAGCTGAATTTATTCTCATATCCAAAATTTTTAATGCACTCCTCTGCATAGAGAATTTGGTTAGTGTTTGCACACATTTATTTTGAATGTTTAACTTCATTTGCATTAAATCCAGGAATGTGCATGCCAGTAAAAATATAATGATTGCCCCCATGACAGATCTGAAATGAATGTTTCGTTACTATTGAACAAAAAATGATTCTTTTATGAAACATTGGTTTGAGATCTTAAGATTTGGAAAAAAATGTAACGATTCAATCGACATTATTGTCTTTGATTTTGATGATCCACTTTAATTTGCTTTAATTTTCAATAAAAAAATGAAACCAAAGTTTTGGCTCGGGCTCTGTTTTTTTACATGTTAAACAGAAAAATAAGCAAGTTCGTCTCTCACAAAGCTGTGATGCTTCCAGGTGTCCACTCTAGAGGCTCAATTCTAGAACAAGTTGCGTTTACTGAATTTATTCCAATACTGCTGATATTTGTCATTTTAAAAATTATAAGTTCCAAAAGGTGAGTTACATCTTGGTTATTGCATGTTGCTGGGACACAAACAGATAGGCTTGGTATCAACTTTTTAAATTCTTCCGAAAAATTAAATTGTAATCCAAGTTTGTACGTGCAATGTCGTCCATTAATTTCAGTTCCATTCTTCTTTTCTTGAATGGCTAAACATTCGTCGAACATTCCAAGGTCATTTATATTTCCAGCTAGGATGCCAGAAGGTATTTTTGATGCTGCATCAAACACTGAAAAACTAAGCTATATAACTATCGAAATTTTAATATTTATCAACTAGTACATATTTTATTCCTAATGTTCACTTAATGATTGAATATATTTCTGTAATTTTTAATACATATTTTTCGACCTAAATATACAATTTTCACTAACTTTTTAGAGCCCACATTTCTTTTTTCAAAAGCGAAATGATAAACTCGTAAATATGACCTGCGCATGGGTTTGAAAAATTCCTTGGTCTCTTTCGTTTGATGTTGGATATTAGATTAGTCTTCTGCACATTTTTTAAAAAAACTTTAACTTCTTCCTGTTCCAGATCATCTTGAAGATCTGCTAATAATTGCGTCACTAAATAAGCGTAAATTAATATCACTAATGTCAATGAAAGACATTTTCTCTGCGACATGCTCACTTTTACTGAAGAATAATTGCATAAGCTAGATCCTTTTTTATATCAAACGAATTGATATCAATAAAGAAGAAACATCTTATCAAGAATTTAAACTGAAATCAGAAGTAATCATTCATTTAATACGTTCTTGATTGGAAATTAAGTGACATTGAGAAGAGCTCTTTCATTTATGTTAGGAGATTCTTAAGATTTTATATTTTTTGTTACCTATAGTGAATATTCAAAGAGGTATATTTCATAATAATGAAATATCTTCGTGAATCATTCTCATACCAAATATAAAACACAACACTCCAATAGAATTATTTTGTATTGTTTATCTACTAGATTTGAGCTAATCATATTTAATTTGAAGAAATCAGTTAATTATCATATAAGGATTAACTACATTATTTTGATTGAGATAGGAATAATTATCTGATCATAACGGGATTAAAAGCTAACGTTAAACTGTCATTGTAAGTAAGATTAGTAATCGCTCCACTCGGACATTTTTGGATTTCAAATTTCAGAAAAATGTTTTTGAATACTTTGAACCTTCTACTTTAAGGATCTGATAAAAGAAATCTCATTAGAGTATTTTTATATCCATGAAAAATCATTAAAACGCAAAGATCTCATTCAGGTTTGACCTGAGGGCTGGATCACCCTCCAAAAACTCCTTTTTTGCATCAGTCTTCTCTTTTCGAAAAATAATTTTCTCCAAACTAAGAATCGGCGGGGTGCTTCACAGAAAAGACTGAATAAAAAGGCTAGTACGACCGAAATTATGTCATGGCCCAAGAAATTCATGAATTGAAAATAACAGTTTCAAATATCAATTTGTAATACTTATCCGTAAATAATTTGATATGAAATAAGTGAAGCAATAAAAATTCGACTTACCATTTTGAAATCTGAAAATAGCTACTAACCATTCCAGAACTCGTTAGTATTCTTTGTACTGATTCATGTAAAAAATAAATGCAATATAATTATTTTGTTGGTGGAAGAAAGATTGACAAAGATACAAATTTAGCCTCAGATCATTGAAAGTTCCTTAAAATGTTGCCAGAGATTTCTAGGTCATATTTTAAGCAAAGCTTTTAAATAAATAATCCATTATTGTTAAACACGAAGAAAGATGTTTGTTTGAATCAAACAAATTTTATTTCAAGCAAAAAAAATATTTCTTTGATAAAGGGTCAAATAAACGTTTTTTTCATTGAAAGACATTTTTTTCTTGTCCCTATTTATTTGGTTCGAACACATTTTTGGTTAGTTTAAATAAATCTCATGTTTAAATTAATTAAAGTTCTTTTTTACATTGAACATAATTTTTAAAAATCAATTATAGATTTTGTTTAGGTGAAATAAATCTTTTT
>CAKNWU010048507.1:0-10938 GCA_932072015.1 Andricus quercustozae
AGGATTGTTGATGTTCTTTGAGACATTTATTCATATACATAAGATATAAATTAAAGCTATTCACGACATATTTCGCTTAATATTTGGACTCTACAAAAATGATTGGTTATTAATGAATAAGGGCCCATTTAGTCAACTGGACAGTTTTTCGAAACCTCACTATCTTATATGTGATAGTAATTCTCTCATGTTCTAACTTTTACTTGGACATACTGTAAATTGAACCTCGATTTTTAAACAAATAACTGTATTTTCAAAGCGTAAAATTAATTTTCAAATCTATAAAGTTGAAGTCACCAAGAATTTTTTATTGAACAAAAAAGCTCTCATTCGTCAAAATCCGATTATTTTTAAATATTATATTTCGAAAACGTGCATAAAATTGCGATATGCAAAAATTGTTATTTAAGAAAAACGTTTTTGATGTTTACAATTTTTCCAGATCAATTGAATTTGCTTTAAAATGACTAAAGATTCAGTGGATTTTTTATGTTTTGGCTTTGAATTAACTACTCATGGTTTAAATTAGTTTTGAAAGTAACTATACTTGATTAAAAAATGTGAGTTCGTTTGAATAAACTGTGACTTTCGTTAAATTGATTTATAATTCAACAATAATTTAATATGAATTTCATTTATAAACTGACTTCATTTCAAATCTAACTTGAATTCACAATTAATTTTTTATTTCACTTAAATTCTATTTGAATTTAATTAAATGTACTTGAATTTAGCTAAATGAACTTTAAATGAATAGCAAATTTGAATCACAGTGTTTCTACATTTTTCGATTAGTCCAGACAAATTATTTTTTTAAAGTACGAGAAAAAATCTGCTTTATCCCGTATTTTAACCGGGAATGCGACTATATTTATATGAGTGGGGCTTTAACAAATTACGCCACTGAAACATTCGAAATTCTGTAATTAAATAAAAAACTTCTTGACATTAAAATATGGAAATAACAGCGTCCAAAATTATGTAATTGAATTGAAATTTTTATAAATTTAAAATTCAGTATAATTTCTTTGTTTCAAATTCAGTTTGACTCTACCTTTCACTAAAATTTATTTTAGTAAGTATTCATCTTGAATTCAGATGAAAACACTTGAATTTAATTGAGTTCACTTTAAGTTAACTACAAATTCAGTACATTTATTTATAATCGCCGTTAATTTGCCTTGAATATAATTTGAATTCATCTGTATGTTACTGTCAATTCAGCATCAACTCACTTTGAAAGTTTGAATGCATCTGGAATTCGTTAAAGCTAATCTAGCTTGAATTCACTGTAATTCAGTTGCTGGTTTTATTAAATTTTTTGTCATTTCAGCTGAATTTATGCCATCTCAGTTGACTTCGCCGACTTCTTAATAAATTTAAATCTTCAACAGTTAAAATTAGATGTGAAGTTATATTTGCCTCAAACTCTTTATTTTAGTTCTAATGAATTGAAGGGTCCTGGGACATAAAGGTGCAAATGCCAAATTTTGGAAATACGTTTTATTCTAATTGTTTTGACCTAAGTCATGTCTCTATGAAAGACTGTGGTCCAGTTCGATTAAGAAGTGGGTCGAAATAGGTCAATAGAGCTGAGTAATAACTCGAAATACTATTTTTTAAATTAAAAGATAAAAAAGTGGTTACTTCTTTGCAGCTTTTTCGGTGTCAAATCCGCGCCGTTCTTCGATAACGATTTTCTTGCCTGTCACGATTCAATAAAGCTAAATAATAACTCGACATTAATTTCTTGTTTTTTTTTTGTAGTTGAAAAACATAAAAGTTATGCAACTCTTTCTGAGTTGCAAACGGTGTTTTTTTTAGAACGGAACGTTCCTTTCACAAGGATTTTCTCGCAAAACTTTACATTTTTTAACTCCTTTTTCACAATTCGATAGCGATAGTATCTTGCGTCTCCTGACATTTTCGGGGTTTGGCACTTGCGCCCTTATGCCCCGGGACTTTTCACCTGTATACTTTTTTCTTATAAAATTGACATGATACAAAGTCACAGTAAACTATAATCCTCAACATATTTTAATGCAACAAAAATGTCTCTGAATTTATCAGAAGGTCAATATCTGAATTTCAGCCTTTAATCATGCATTTCTTAAATTTAGATAAACTTTATTTGAATCGAGATCAATGTTTGCTTAATTCATTGTCACTTTTAAATGTACCGTGAAAAAACGTAGGTTTTATTTTTCACTGTGTTTTTAATTTTCTTGGTCAAAAAAATGTACAAGAAAGTACAACATTTCTACTACTGTAATTTTTTGTTAAAACGTGTACATAAGTATACAAAATTTAACAACAAAATGAAATTTAATAAAAATATTTGATGACAACTTTTACTGTTCTAATAAACCATAGATAAAGCAGAAATTTCAGTTATGCAAAATTTGTTTACATAAAAATGTTTCCTAGATATCTACTATCTGTCAAACGTAATTTTAGAACCGAGCGAAAGTTGTTTAGAAAAAAGTACAGAAAACTAAACCCATTTTTACAGGAACCTACAAATAATAGTATATTGCATCACAAGTAGGGCTAGGCACGTCTTTACACGGGGAGGTCAATGCTCGCAGAACGAGTAGTAGTAAAACCATAAAAGTAGTAAAATAAAACATAAAAGTAGTAAAAATAATAAAACCATGGCAATGGTTTATCAGGTCGCCCTTGCGAACAATGAATTCCACGTAAAGACGTGTGTAATCCTACGAGTGATGTACGATATTTTATTCGAAATCAGTGTGTTATGAGACTATAGGGCCCCCTGAAAAGTGAGCGTTAGATAGTCCTTCACCGAAGTGGTGCTAGAACGTCCTATGAAGAGAATATTTTTTTATAATAATGATGAACAGTGTCCGAGCATTCCTCTGTTTTGTTTCGTTTTCTCCATTTGTCAAATTTCTCGAAGGCCAGCTCATATTTATCCTTTGATTTTTCGGGTAGTAAATCTTGCTTATAATTGAATATTTCACGGATTCTATTGTTTTAGATGAAAACAAAAGATTGTCGTGGCAGTCAGCTGTTCGGGTTGTGATGGGTAATCTCGTATGGCGTGACATTTTCAAAGAGGTACGGTTAGAGAATACATTGTGCTTTATTCAGTGGCCATTTTTGGAACTAGTTACCTCTCAGTGTGGCGGCGTTTGAAACTAATAATCCTCTCAGTAGCTGAGACCGTTCGGTAAAGGGCTATCTATTATCGCTCTCTTTTCAAGGGGCTTTATAGGCTCATAACATGGTGGTTTCGAATAAATACAATAAATGACAATTAAAATTACAGGAAAGTACAACTTTTGTCTATTATTCTGGCCAATGTTGTACTTTTTTGTATATTGCTGTACAGAATGTACATGAATTTACAGGTTTTGCAGCCAAATGTTGTTCGTTTTCGACCCAGAATGACATAAATTTAGAATACTGCAATTACATAATTTCAAATTAAGATGTGCAGATGATCGCTATTACAAAAAAAGCTTCCATGTTTAAACTTTAAAACAATGGTATAAAAGACAATAATTGTTATTACATAACTACAATCTTACGTTTGGAGTTTAAAAAAATATATATTTACAAAAAAACTCCAAACGTAATATTCAAATACATATTTTAAAAAAACCTCAAAACTGATTTTTGTTGTTGTTTAATAACGATTATTATATTTTACTATTCTACTATTCCTTTCAAGTTTAAGCATAGAAGCTTTATTGTAATAGAGATCATTTTACATATCTTATTCTTAAACCACAATAAAAGACACCAATATACAAAAAAAGTACAAAATTCGTCCGATTAATCAACAAAAGTTGTACTTTCCTGTAATTTTTGTTTTAATTTATTGAATTTATTTGTAGGTTCTTTTAAAAAGTGGCTTTAATTTGTAGTACTTTTTTATAAAAAAATTTCCGTCAGGGAGGGTGATAAGGTTTCAAAGATCTCAAGAGCAAGCTAGAAACTGGAGGTGTAAAAAATGATGTCTCATGTGCAAACAAACGTAGAGCCGGTCCTGATGGCGTGAAAGGGGGGATATGAGAGAGAAACAGAGAGAGGGTGGGCTATCGCGAGGGTGAAACATAGAATGAGACAGAGCGAGGAGCCACGTGCTGTGGAGCCGGGAATGAGAATGGTTCTCTCTTCTCGGGCCTTCAGTTTGAAACGGGCTATCAACGATGCCTACGCACCATGGCCACACCATGATCGCGGTATGGTTTTGCCATGAGGTCCATCAACAATGCAAAACACTTTACATTACATCTTAACCATATCTTTACTTTAAAAACAATCTTTCCTTGTTCTTCATGAAGACCTGTGCTTTTGAAAATGTTTCCCTTCGGGTGTTTCTTTATCTCAGATTATATGAAAACATAATGAGAAAAATGTGACATGTGACTAGCAAAGAAATCAATGAGAAAATTTATGTAATTAATTCTTAATTTAACTTCTATCTAATCTAAATGAAATAGTAATCATATTAACCTTTTAATCTCGATTTTAATCATAAGTGATACAAACTGCAAATGATCTCAAAGGAAACTGTATTGGAAGGTGTGATAATTGGTACATATTTAAAAGACATATCACTTTTACAGTAAAACATTCTACAAGAAGAGCTTTTGTCCAATTTTACCAAATGGATAAAAATTAAATTTGATTTATTTAATTGATTCTGAGATAATCAGAAATGAAGTGTAGGGAAGTAAGAAACTCATCAGGGGAGATTCAGTGTGATGGTTTTGTGATAAATCGTGTATTGTGTACTTTTGTTGGCGGGCTATTTTGAATTTTATCACAAAGGAGTACTTAATTATGGGAAATAGCGGAAGTTCAAACCGGAAAGTGAGGAGTTTACCCAATTCACCGGAAGTTCACAGGTAAATTTAACAATGATGGTTAAAACTAATAGGGAAATATTAAAATTAAATGAGCTATAATATAATAACTTATAATCGAACCTATATTACAGTTTTGTACTATATTACCAACTTGAATGAAATAAAATTTTTATGAATGAAGTATCTTTTTTTTTTAATTATTCCTTTGTCGCTAAAGTTGGTAAATTATAATATATGTCTGATTTCTGTCTCGCACAGTTAGAATCTCATTATGCTTAGAACCTATTCACCATAACGTCACGCTCCAGAGTCTTTGATGTTTCAAATAAAACCGTTTCGTTTCTAGTTTATAGTGCTTGGAAAGCATTACAATTTATTACTCGGTGACATTAGAGGAAACATATTTCGACCCATGTAATTGAATCCTAACTTGTACTTATATGTACTAAGGGCCTACTTTTATGAGACCTTTTATGCAATTTCCTCTATATTGTAAAATACGTTTCGCTTTTTTAACAAATAGAAATTATTTGAAATTTTTGTTCAGTGGTGAACCTTAACAATACTTTGCTTGTAATCAATAGAACTTATTGTACTCTAGGATTATATTACAAAAATAGATTTGAGCTCAGATTAATAATATGGTTGAAAATTATTGCCGCATGATGCACTCAAACTATATATATACATCCAGAGACTGGATACTATCTCTATAATTAAATCCCCTGTTGTCCGTAAGTGTAAAGAGAATCCAAAGCTAACTCTGTGTATCTAGAAGGTAAAAATTTAAAACCAGATCCCACCTCATTGCCAGGGGCCCTCGAAGACCGGTTGGGCCTTACCAGCTTAACACCCTCCACAATCGGACATTGAGAATGCACTATAGCTTTATACTCGTATAGCATTATTTATTTCAAAAGCGTAAGTATACACATCTTGGTTTTAAAATGTCGAAAAAAAACCGTTCATGAAAAATGAAAGACGCTTCTTCTACGTGTTGGAATTCTCGAATAATAAAATTGGATCTTTTGCATTCATTCCTTGAATCTGAAAAAGGATACTTAGGGTTATCAATTCACTAAGTTGAAAGATATAAGCAGAGCTTTTAACCATTTTACCTCTTACTTCGCCTCTCATCGATTATAGACAAGGAGAGATATTTGCGAAATTCCTCCATAAATGCTACTCGACTTGTTAAGTGGGAGGACCGGTCTTCTGGTATGGGCGTTTTATATCAAATGTATCTGTTAACCTAAAACACAATGATCCATTGAAGCCTAATTTGTAACTGTATATGTATGAACAAAGGCTATTAATTGTGAGAAAAAGAAATATGATTTCAAGTGTCTCCTTTGTCAAACATTCACCTTTGTGTCATATAATGGCTTTTTAAATACAGATTCGTATCTATAATTGCCTAGAGATGAAGAATTAGCTTTAGCAAATGATTTTTTGTGGAGCTGATTTTATTGAGATTTATTAAAAAATATTTGTCTTTTTCTACTTTTAGCAACTTCTTTGATACTTCTTTCGAGTTAATGCCGCTAAAAGCTTTTTTTTCAGGAATTGTGTAAGAAAATTCCATTTTTATTTAGTTATTGATTATATATTATATAAGTTATTGAATATATAATTAAGCACAATATGTATGAAGTAATTATATTATTATCGGATCTAGTAAAAGAATTATTCCATTGTTAAAGTTGAGAATAAAAATATTTTAATTAACGCTTTTTAGTGAAAATTTTTTTTAACGGTTCAATATAAAAATTTCCAACTTTTCTCAATTATAAATATTTCATTTGCTGCAGTTTAATAATCTTGCGAAAAACTAAAAAAAAATTAAATATGGAACGATTGCAAATTGCAAATGTTCAACTTTTTAAGTTGGAAATTGTTTAATTTTTAAACTTTTATTTTGTTTTTATACACTTTTAATTAGTAATTGTTAAATTTTTAATTTTTTAATTGTAAACTTGGCTCGGCTCGGTTATACTCGGATGGGGGTCATCGTACTGGATGAGATTTGTTTGTCATCTTTTAATTACGTACATTACAATACTAGTGTTTCTAATTAAGGAGTCTTATTTAAAGCTTCGAATTAAAAATTATGCAAATTTTTAGTCTATTTTAAAAGGGTTTTGGCTTAACATTATTTTCTTTTAAAGACAGCAGGAATTGAGCCATCAGTTCACTGAAAAAATTGTTTATTTTAATCAAACAAGAAAATTTATTTGATACATAATTAAAAGAACCAAATTTTTTGCTTCCCTTTACAAAGCATTTATTTAGATTTAAGAAATAAAAAATATCTGCGATATTGATTAAACTAAATAATTTTTTGGTATCATTAATTTGATTTAAAATTTTAAACCAAGGTTTTGCATTTATTAAATCCATTTGAGCTTATAAAAATATTTTGTCAAATTAAGCTAATTCAGATTTGGAAAAAAAGTTGCAAACGTTTGCATTTAATAATTCCAATAATTTTACACAAAATTCCCAATTATTAAATTAAGATTGAAAGTCGTATCAAAACGTTGCACAATGGGTAGTTTTCATTTGTTATATAATGTAGTTGTCAACTGATTACATACGGTGCAGGTGAACCAGGTTGATGTGAAAGTTCCAGGTAAATGAGTTTTTTTCATTGCGTATGATAATATGGCATCCTAGGAAGATTTTAAGATGAAAATGAAAATAATCGGTCGGGCGCTTTTTGAAAAAGTCGATTTTTGTATTTAATTATTATGAAATGAAGAAGTTTTCATAACATTATATCTTGTAGTAAATATTGGTAAAAAAAATTTTTAATAGAGTTTTCATTGAATATAATTGTCTGTCACCCCATGAATAATGTAAGATGAAGATGATATGTTTGACCAAAATTTCTCAATGTTAGACTAACATAAGTGTAAACATATTTTATTGAATATAAATATCAACGAAGAATAGTTTGTTTACGGGAATTTTAAGAATTATATTACTTTCAATTGCATTACTCACTTTCAATCATGAGTCGCAATAACATCTTATACTGCCACAATACAATATTTTGTCTTACTCAAAATTTGTCATTCCATGTTAATTAAAGAAACAAACCTAATTTTTTCAGAAAATGGCCCTCCGATTAAAATCCGATATTAAAATATTATTCGTTGAGTGACAGACAACCATATTCGATAAAAAAATCTATTAACAAAAATGTTAGCCAATATTTACCATATAATCTTACTAACATTTCTTCATGTCTTAGTAACTCAATGAAGAAATTGAGGTTTAGAAAAAAGAGCACGAGCAATTATTTTCATGTTTAAATGTTCGTGGGATGCCTTATTACCACAAACCATTAAAAAATCCCATTTAACTGGTACTTTCATTTAAGCTTGGTTCAACCGCACCACGTGCAGCGTTTTGACGCGCTTGGTTTTTGTGTTTTTGAAATCATATACAATTTGTATACTACATCATTTATTAGAAACTAGATACCCATCGTTGATGAGTAATCCTTAAAGACACCTTGAACGCATTTTTATGATCATTTTTTAAACAACATTTCAATGAATGAAAATATTATAAGCAACCAACCTCACAACCAACCTAAACGATTCTAGTTTTCTAAAATCAGCCCCTCCTAATTTTCCATAAATCTGCATAGATTTCTTTCGAACGTGCCAAGCTATGTTATTGCTTCTTCGATTATATTTAAAGAGTAAACAGCTAATATCGTGGGTGGAGAGGGCATTGAACATAGTCGCGCATGCAACACGCGCTTAGAACACACGCACGTGCGATTTATTCGGAAACGTGCTGTGCTTGCGTACATACGTTTGGCGAACCAGCACGAGGATCTATTTTGGTGACCATTCACATCGAAAAACATTGACTCACGTTTCGCGGCTTGTACGTGGTCACGAGGATGCTTTGAACTCGTTCGCTAAATAAAGTGAGGGCGAGAGGGCCAAAGGAACGAGCAAGGAGCAACAAAAAAAGGAGATGCATGAAGCAGTGTGAAATAATCACGCTAGCCGTGATCGTAAATCAGAAGAGGAACTGCTAGCGGAATCAAAAAAGAAGCAATTAAAATGGAAGCTGAGAGAAAAGGAGGAAAGAGGCCAGAGATAGATAAAGTAGAAGAAGAGTTTCAGGAAAAAGTAGAAGAAAGGATAAAACAAGAAATCATGAGATGATAAAAGAAAGTTGAAGAATAAGAGATGATGAAGGGAGAGATATAAAAAAAGGAGGGAGCACAGAGTTTAGCTTTATTCTTTACTCGGCGCCACTCCGCATGGTTTACGAATCGACCGTGACCAATGTAACATTGTGAGGTACATTGTACAAGTTTCTTCCATTATTTCTTCATTATCCTTCCTTCTTTCCACTCTCTCTCTCTCTCTCCCTCTCTCTCTCTCTCTCTCTCTCTCTCTCTCATATACTTTTCTCTCGAGGTAAGGTGGGCATCTGGGAATTTATAGAATGAAGTGATCTTTGAACCACTTAGGGGATCAAATTGATTGCAATCCGTGACGATATTTATGGATAGGATTGTCGAAATATATCTACCATTTTTTTCTAAAGCACAACAACCAATACCTTTATATTTTCTCGTGACTCTATTATATGTTTTAAGATGCATTTTTGAAAGACATCTTCATGATTACAAACATTAGACGCCCGAAGCTGATTATTAAGATTTCTATGGTCCCTAAGAGTAGATATATTCCATGCCTTCCAACTAAACCATTTTATCTTTACCGAAGAAGAGCCTGCATCTTTTCTCGATTTTCCCCTTGGGATTTAACTTCTATGGCTGATCTAAGAGTTCCCAGGCGTAAAGGATGCATATAATTTAACGCCATTGGAGATTCATTTTGACTCGGACGACACGATTAATTCACTCCATAAATGATCGTGTAGACATCGCATAAACATCTCCCTCAGACCGTATTAATGTGTAATCGTGCCCACAAAACCGGATTATGGTCAACAAACTCGACAAACTCCTTGATGGAATGGAAGCAGCAGGAGGCAGAGTAGTGGAACGACGTAAAATCAGTCTTCATATTACATGCGATAGTTGATACTTGGATGTTACAACAAGGACAATATACTTTATATGTGCTCTCAAGTGTCTACTCGTCACTAACAAAGCACTCTTCAACCTTTAAATGGAGTCGATCCGAAGATCCGGCCGAACCCCCAGGAACATAGACTGCCTCTTTATATGAATAAAGACCGCGTATACACGTATAAGCAAATGTCATCAGTATCTATTGTCTAGTTGGTCTTCTCCTCTGGGACCGCTGATCATTGTCTGCTTTACCGTTTATTGATTAGGGAAGTAATTCTCAGCATTCGCGAATGGGGCTTTATATAGAAGCGGTGAATCGGAAACTCTGGTACACGAATTTACAAGTAATTGTATGGAGTTTGAGGGCAAATATTAGAAAATCTATGGCGTGTCTTGTTTTAATTTTATCAGAATCAATTTCAGATCATTCTTATTAAAATACAGCTCGAAACTTTCTTCTAGAATGGGGATAAAAGGAAAAGAAAAACATAAGTGGATTCAAAAAGGGAGAATATTCAATTCAATTTATTTAAATGAATTTTGGGTACAGAGATGGATTCACAGAGACAGTAGATACCAATTTGAATAGAAGATAATTGGCTGGTATGTAATAGGTTTGGCAAAAAAGATAGAAAAGTTAGAATAAACTTTGGACAATGGGACGTGGTATTATGTATAGTGACTAGGATATATGAAAAATGGGAAGGAGTAAAGAAAAGGCTACTGAAGATATACCAGAGGGATGTGCAAAGAGAAAGTATAAAAAGAATGGAAGATCAATAAGGGGAATTCTGTTAGGAACAAGGAAAGGGCTAATAACATAGAAGAAAAATAGAGGTTGGTTGAATAAAGAAAAAGAAGGACTGATAATAGAGGAATTTAAAAAAGATAGTATGGGTGTGCGCAAGTGCAGATATGGATACGAGAAGAGAAGTGAACTAATAGAAGACCGTGTTAAAATAACAATTGGAGGCTTCAATGCAAGGGTAATAAGTAAAAAGAGGGAAAGACATTACTGAAAAATTT